>JAJOOH010037946.1:0-11510 GCA_029582605.1 Solanum gracilifrons | reverse complement strand
TCTCAAATATTTCCCTCTCTACAATCCTCCATTGAAGAAGGTCAAGAACTTGGAGCTAGGGTTTTGATTCAAGGTGGTTTCTTCATCAAAATGCTTGGGGAATCTTAGGTATGGTGATCCTTCATCTAGGGATAGCTTCCATCCCTAGAGTCAATACCAAATAGATTTCAAGTTCATGAAAAACTTAGGGTTTTACTCAATCTCATGGGTTCTTTAATCAAATGTTTTCAAAAGGTATCTAATGACAAACTATGATTATATTTTGATGTTTAATTGATGGTTTACGATTATTTTTACTCTATGAACCCATGATTTCTCTCAACTCCTAAATTGTGTCATTATGAAGTGGGTTTCTTGTTTATGGAAGCTTATGATTGGAATATGTCTAAATTGCTTTGGGTTATTGGGTGGTATTCTTGTTTATGCTTAAGTATGGTAGATTAATGATGAATTGATGACTTCTGAGCATGGCCTTGAAGGGGCAAGTTATGAATTATTTCTTGAATGGTAAATTAGATGTTGATCCACTTGAATGGTGGAGGTGTTTACTTACGATGTATATTGTGATCATGTCCTTGAAGGCATAATGTGAGGAATTGAAGTATTATCATGTTGTTGTATAAATGAATGTGAAGTGAAGCATGTGTGTGATCTAAATGATTTAATCATGATCATGATTAGAAGCTAATTTGTGTTAGGACTGAATGTTATCTCCATTAACACTAGTATATGATAGTGATTATGTGAAAGGCTATTCTCACATACACACACATATGAATAAACGAACTAATGAGTTTAATGAAAATCTTATGAATGTGGGGTGTATTGAAAGGCTATTTCTCAATTGTACTCTAATGAATAAAAAGAGTTGCTGTGAAAGGACTTTCTCACACTAAGGGGATTCATAGGGTAAAGGCCATTCTCATCTTTAAATCTATGAGCTTTCCCATGAATGAATGAATGTTGGGTTAGGGATGGATACTCAACTGAGTTGAGGCGGGGTATCTAGCAGCAATATCTTATCCCATTAAAAACTAATGTAAATAATGTAATGTATTCCGTGGGGAATAATGCCGAGCACCGAGTGGATATGAATTGGGATGGGTGTTCATATGAGTTGAGGCGGGGCACCTAGTAGCAATAACTTAAGATGGATGCTCATCTAAGTAGAGGCAGGGCATTTAGTAGCAATCTACCTATCCCTTAAAGTATGTGCCCACATAGGTCTAGCTAGTGGATCCACTTAAGGCTAAAGAAATGATGGTCATACCTTAGGCAAGTAGGAAACGCTTTATCCGGTGAGGGTGACAACGAGATTCCATGTCAAGCTCACATGTTCTATGTTGGTTAAGGCTTACCCCCATAATAATGTTAATGAACTATGATTTCTTAAGGATGTACTACTTAGTATGGGTGGTATAATGGGACGCAATCTATGCATTATACAAGTAGGCATTTGAGAGAGGTCATGGTGTGCTCCTTATAATGTTTATAAATGAATGGGCTCTTGTAATGAAGCTAATGAAGAATGTTGTCGCTTATATGCTTTGATGTAGATGATGCATGCTATACTTGGATTGTATTATGAGTTACTTCCTTGTCTTGACTATTGTAAATGAATGTGCGTTGTCTATGGTGACTTCAAAGGATTACTTAGTGTAAATAGTAGTATGGGATTCTACTTGCACATTGCACAAGTATGACTTAGAGTTATTTTAGATGTTGGTCTTAATGCGATAACGTGATGTTTAAGGTTCTTATATGTTTTATTGTGAAAAAGTGGAGAAGACAAATGGTAAGTTCAGTTTTGGTGATCTTAATGTGGCACCTTGGTGTGGATGGTAGTATGAGATGCTATCCATATATTGCACAAGGTGTAGCATGAAGGTTACTTGAGGTGGAGGCTAAAGGTAAAGGTAAAGGTATATATGTATATGTGATATTGTTCAAATGTGAAAATGTGACTTTTATGTTGGTTGTGACTTATACTATGCCTCTAATATCAATGTTCATGAAGTTTTCTCAAAATGGCATACTAGCATGACTTTCCATCAAAAATGTCCTTTAAGCATGGTTTTGGATGGTCATCATACTTAGTACATTTTTCTGTGCTAACCCATATTCTGTTATTTTTACTACAAGTGTAGGTTGCGGTAATTGAGTATCCCTCTAGTTAGAGCTTGGACTAGACTTCTTCCAAGACATCTTTTGGTATGTCCTCATAGATCGAGCACAAAGACTTTTAATATTTCTAGTTCCTTTATGTTTTAGTACTATTGTTAAGACTTCGTTTGTAAAAGGGTCGTGAGCCTATCTTATTAAGTTTTGTCTTATGATGGCCATGTGAGACTTTAGTATTCCGATGCTTTATAAATGAATTTTTGATTGTTGGTTTTATTAAGAAAACTTTTAATTCTGCACTATTTTTATTACCTAAGCGATGAATGAATGCTATGACGCTTGTATAAGACCCCTTCGAGGTCGAGTACACCGTGTGGCATCCAGGGCCTAGACTCGGGTCGTGACAAACATGGTATCAGAGCACACGGTTTTGGGAACGGTTTTTGGGTTGAAATCCCACAAGCCACGTCTAGTAAAGTCTTGTTCATCTGTGTGAGTCGCGACACATCTATGAGTGACAGGCTGTAGGATGATAAAAAGTTACCCTTCTTTCATATTCTTGAAGTCGTGCCTTAGAGAGTGGTTCTATAACTTCCCTTTCCTAACCTTTCTCTTGTGTTTATAGGATATGAATACAAGAAGGGCTAATGCAAGGAGGGAACAAGAGGAGAATGTGAATGAGGAGGTTCCCCCTGCTGCTCCTCAAGGCCCTCAAGCTCTTAATGATGAAGGGGTCATGTCTAATGTGGAGATAAGGGCGGCCTTCCAAACTCTGACCCAACTCATGATGGTTCAAACTCAAGCGGTCACCACTCAAACTCATTCCTTAATAGCCCAAGCCAGCTGAGAATTTAGGCCCCGGGTAGAGCCCAATGTAAGTACCGTAGCCTCACAGTTAAGAGATTTCACTAGGATGAACCCTCCTATCTTCTTGGATTCCAAAATGAATGAAGACCCACAAGAGTTTTTGGAGGAGGTCTATAAGATAGTGGAGGCTATGGGGGTCACTGCTATAAAGAATGCCGAGTTAGCCAGGTATCATTTAAAAGATGTGGCCCAGGTGTGGTACACGCAATGGAAAGACAACAGGCCTTTAAAGGCTGGTCCCATAAGTTGGGAAGTATTCAAAAAGGCCTTCATTGATACGTTCTTTCCCCGTGAGAAGAGGGAAGCCAAAGTTTAGGAGTTTATCAACCTTCGCCAATGAGGTATGACTGTCCAAGAATACTCCTTGAAATTCACTAAGTTGTCCAACTATGCCCCCTCTTTGGTTTCTAACTCGAGGAATGAGATGAGTAACTTTGTCACCGGTGTGTCAGATGCTATTGAAGAAGAGTGCCGACCAGAAATGCTTCATGATAACATGGATATCTCAAGGTTGATCATACATGCTCACCAAGTTGAGGAGTCAAGGCTTAGGAAGAAGAATAGAGAGGCAAAAAGGGCTAGACTCGAGGAGGAAAGTCAACAAAGGTCTGAAAAGAGGTTCTACAACCAAGAGTCCCCAATGGTGAACAATTATATGGTGTCTAATCATAATTTCCAAGGAGGGAATGAAAGTGGTTTTTCTTTTGAAAGGCCTAGATGTGACAAGTGTGGAAAGCAACATTTGGGTAAGTCCCTTGCCGGCATGGATGGGTGCTTTGGGTGTGGAAAGAAGGGTCATAAGATAAGAGATTGCCCAATAATTTCAGCAAAGGGAGAGAGGCCAAACAAGCTTCTCTCGAGGGCCCGGATCCTAATTCTCCAAGGAAGAATCATTTCTATGTTCTTCAAGCAAACAAGGAAAAAGGAGCAAATCCAAACGAAGCTACCGGTAAGTTATAGATCCTTGTTGTTGTGATGAGGTCCTTATGTTCTTTTCGTGTTAGGCTTAGTTGGGTTTTCTCCTAAGTGGGGGATGGTATTTTGAATAGTAAGGTTGTTGAGAGTGTTGATATCCTTATCTCTTTCCTTCTATTCTTACTAGAGTTTGAGACCAAGAGTTCCTTGTAGCTTGTTGAATATTTTGGAGTCTTTTGTGAAAATGAGTTCCATGGCCTCCTTATGTTATGCATGTTCTATTTCAAATTCTTGTTAGATCAGAAAATGAGTTTTCATAAATGTGTTCCTCATGTTGATATGCATCTATTATGAGTTGCTTAATTATTGCATAAGTTGACTCGTTTAACATACCTAAATATGCTTTATTGAAAACTTGCATAATGTGCTTTTATGAGAAAATTTCATATTGTTCTTAATGATGCTTTGAGGAGCATGGTGTGATTTGGAGAAGGAAGTTCCTCCAATAAAAATGAAGAATGCTAAAGTTTTGATGCATAATGAGTTTGTAGATGTAGTTCCTACTTTCTTGTTCTGTATTGATCTTGTCAATATGGAGTTGATATTTCCTCCTATTCTTCTGCATTTATATTGATTTTACATGCATGATGCATGGGCTTCTAGTCGTGTGTCGTTTTTTCCTTTAAATGTTTTAAGTGTCATTCGAGGATGAATGTTCCTAAGTGGGGGATAATGTAACGACTCGGAAAATAATAGGATGAACTAGAGCCTTGACGTTTGGGTTAGTATGACTATGAGTTGGTATCTAGGCTGCTTTAGAAATTAAATGAGGTTATGAAAGAGCCTAGGGTGCAAGCTAGGACCAAGACTAGCAAGATAGGGCGGTGGAATCCTTGTTACTTCATGGAGCCTTTTGGCGATGGGCTGCTTGATCGCCCAAAGGGTTGGGCAAGTCGTCCTTATGCCCTTTTGATCACCTAAGGAACTGCCCTCTTAGCCTTAATTTTGGAACAATGGGTGAGCTAAGTTGAAGATCGCCAAGCTGGTTGGCGGATGGCCCATTGCTCCCCCTCCATCGCCTAGTTTACTACCCATTTGTCCAAGATGTTGGACCAAAGGGTGAGCTAAATGGTTGCTCGCCAACCTGAATGACGTGTCATCCTTTTGCACCTCTCCTTCACCCAATGACCAGCCCTTTGAGTGAGCTCACTGGAACAAAGGGCGATCCAAGGGTGCACTTGGCGAGCCCAAGGTTCCATAGGGCGAGCTTAGACGGGCAAGTGGCAGATTTTTAAGTTACAACTTGTAGGGTCAACTTCAAACGATGATATCTGTTAGCTCAAACCGAATTAGGTGGGATATTACCTATCCAATTAAAGGTCTCCAAGTCCTCTTTCCAACGCCACCGAATTTACCCAATTCCGATCTCAGAGTAAAACGTTATGCCCAAAATAGTGAAGCACTGGAAAAATGGGTGAGCCAAGGGTCATTAGGCGAGTCGCCTAGTGCCTTTGGCCAGCCAAGTGGTACAAAGGGCGAGCTTACATGGGTTTAGCGCAAACTTTCATGTTTAAACTTTGTGGGTCCTTAATTCTTTTCCTAAGTTGAGTCCTTATTATTCTATTCCTTTCTTAGCAACTATAAAACCCTTTTAGACCTAAATTCTTTTATTTATGTCTCTCCAATTAAAATTAAAAAGAAACCCACCTCCTCTGAAATGTTTCTCTCTCTACAATCCTCTATTGAAGAAGGTCAAAAACTTGGAGTTAGGGTTTTGATTCAAGGTGGTTTCTTCTTCAAATCTCTTGGGGAATCTTAGAAAAGGTATGGTGATCCTTCAAATAGGGATAACTTCCATCCCTAGAGTCAATTCCAAATAGATTTCAAAGATTTCAAGTTCATGAAAAACATAGGATATTACTCAATCTTATGGGTTCTTTCATCAAATGTTTTCAAAAGGTTTCTAATGACGAACTATGATTATATTGATGTTTAATTGATGATTTAAGATGATTTTTCCTCTATCAACCCATGATTTCTCTCAACACTTAAATTGTGTCATTATGAAGTGGGTTTGTTGTTTATGGATGCTTATGATTGGAATATGTCTAAATTTCTTTGGGTTATTGGATGGTATTCTTGTTTATCCTTAAGTATGGTAGATTGATGATGAATTCATGACTTCTGAGCATGGCCTTGAAGGGGCAAGTTATGATTTATTTCTTGAAGGGTGAATTATATGTTGATCCACTTGAATGGTAGAGGTGTTTACTTACTATGTACATTGTGATCATGGCCTTGAAGGCATAATGTGAGGAATTGAAATATTATCATGTTGTTGTATATATGAATGTGAATTGAAGCATGTGTGTGATCTAAATGAGTGAATAATGATCATGATTAGAAGCTAATTTGTGTTAGGATTGAATGTTATCTCTCTATTAAAACTTGTAAATGATGGTGATTATGTTAAAAGCTATTCTCACATACACACACACACATGAATGAACAAATGAATGAGTTTAATGAAAATGTTATGAATATGGAGTCTATTGAAAGGTTATTTCTCAATTGTACTCTAAATGAATGAAAAGACTTTCTGTAAAAGGACTTTCTCATAATAAGGAAATTCATAGGTGAAAGGCTATACTCATCTTTGAATCTATGAGCTTTCTAATGAATGAATGAATGTTGGGTTCGAGATGGATGCTGATCTTAGTTGAGGTGGCGTATCTAGTATCAATCCCTTATCCCATAACAAACTAATGCAAATATTGTAATGTACTCCGTGGGGAATAATGTCGAGCACCGACTGGATATGAATTGGGATGGGTATTCATCTGAGTTGAGGCAGGGTTCATAGTAGCAATCTCTTGAGATGGATGCTTGTCTAAGTATAGGCGGGGCATCTAGTAGCAATCTCCTTATCCCTTAAACTATGTGACCACATATGTCTAGCTAGTGGATCAACTTAAGGTTAAACAAACGACGGTCCTAGCTTAGGCAAGTAGAAATCTCTTTATCCGATAAGGGTAACACCAGGATTCCATGTCAAGCTCACATGGTCTATGTCGGTTAAAGCTTACCCCCACAATAATGTTAATGAACTACGATTTCTTAAGGATGTACTACTTAGTGTGGGTGGTGGAATGGGACGTCATCTATACATTGTACAACTAGGCATTTGAGAGAGGTCATGGTGTGTTCCTTATAATGTTAATAAATGAATGGGCTCTTGTAATGAAGCTAATGAAGAATTTTGTCTCTTATATGCTTTGATGTAGATGATGCATGCTATACTTGGATTGTATTTTGAGTTACTTCCAAGTCTTGACTATTGTAAATGAATGTGCCTTGTGTATGGTGATTTCAAATGAGTACTTAGTGTAAGTAGTAGTATGGGATGCTACTTGCACATTGCATAAGTATGACTTATATTTGCTTCAGATGTTGGTCTTAATGCGATAACGTGATGTTTATCGTTCTTATATGCTCTATTGTGAAAAGGTGGAGCAGACAAATGGTAAGTTCACCTTTGGTGATCTTAATGTGGCACCTTGGTGTGGATAGCGGTATGGGACGCTATCCATACATTGAACAAGGTGTAGCATGAAGGTTACTTGAGGTGGGGGCTAAAGGTAAAGGTAAATGTATATATGTATATGTGATATTGTTCAAATGAGAAAATTTGACTTGTATGTTGGTTGTGACTTACATTAGGCCTTTTATATCAATATTCATAAAGTTTTATCAAAATGGCATACTAGCATGACTTTCCAACAAAATTGTCCTTTTAAGCATGTTTTTGCATGGTCATCATACTTAGTACATTTTTGTGTGCTAACCCATATTCTCTTATTTTTACTACAAGTGTAGGTTGCGGTAATTGAGTATCTCTCTAGTTGGAGCTTGGACTAGACTTCTTCCAAAATATCTTTTGGTATGTCCTCATAGATCGAGGACAAGGAAATTTTTACGTTTCTCGTTCCTTTATGTTTTAAGAATATTGTTAAGGCTTTGTTGGTAAAATGGTCATGACCCTATCTTGTTCAGTTTTGTCTTAAGATGGCCATGTGAGACTTTAGTATTCTGCTGCTTTATAAATGAATTTTGATTGTTGGTTTTATTAAGAAAAGTTTTAATGCCGCACTATTTTTATTACCTAAAGGATGAATGAATGATATGAGGCTTGTATAAGACCCCTTCGGGGCGAGTACGCCATGTCGCATCCAAGGCCTAGACTCGAATCGTGAAATATATTTTCAAATTGTTCACTCTTTAAATTTCTTGCCTAAGATCATTTCAAGAGCTTCCATCACTTAGTCAACCAGACTAATGGGGCAAATTCTAGGTGTTATCACACAAGGTTGACAGTAAGCTCATCACACAAGGCATTGGTACCAATATCAAACAAGACTCCACACTTTTTCTAGTGTGCAATTTTCATCAAAAGAAACTCAATTTGATAATCGGCTAGTCAAAATAATATGGAAAAAGTTCTCATATTGTCTATGTAAATTAATCTGGCCTCATCATAGCCACACATTCATTTTGGTTTGATTATGAGCACTATTCAAATCATCGGTATTGATCAAGATCGATACTCAAATTTGCAAAAGAATAGCCACATTAAAACACAGTCAAGAGGTGGCACAACATTTTTCAAAAAGGGTCAAAAATCATTTACATTCAAAATAAGGAGCCACAAGCTCAAACATCCACAAAATAGTTCCAAAACACAACTTATAGCACAAAACCCAATATATAGACAAAAGTAATATTCACAAGAGGTAGGTATGGAAATACCTCACCCCACTACAAAACAAAAGCAATTTGTCTTCAAATGCATTAAAAATATCCAAAAACTCAATAAAAAGGGACAGAGAGGGAGGTAAAGAAGATCCTATCTAAATAGTCACTCCATCTATCGCGGCGTAAGTGCCCGGTGTAGTACTCTGATTTTAGGCAATAGTGCTCTTGAGTCACATCAATAATAGATCCGGCCATGGTGGTGACTGTCAAAGAAATTCGGACAATTGAATCTATTATCGCCTCCTCAACCTCTGTCAGCCCCTCATAGGAAGCCTCCTCATCAATACAAAACTGCTCCTCATCGACCTTAGCCTCAGACTCAGGATCAACTACCTCCTCAGCATGAACATAATCTCTGGTGGTAGCCGGAGGCATATGTGGCTCAACTGGCACATCTGGGATCTCCACCGTCCCGAAAATCATAAACATGTTTGTGGACTTCTGCTGGTCCATATCTCTCCTCAGCGTATCAATAGCGGCCTTTAGAGCCGTCACCTCCTTAGTGGCCCTTTGGTCATGCTCGTACACTACTTTCCTTGCCGCAAAGGCATCAATGGTAGCACTAAAAGGTATCACTTCATCAGCAAGAGCAGTATGAATCATACTCGGAATTGTGGCCGCAAGTCTGGAGGCACGGCGATCAGTAAAATGGCCTAGCTGCCCCTTCCGTAGTAATGTAGCATTAGCGAGCGTGGGATGGGAGGTAGTAGTAGTAGTTTACCTAGGGGAAAAGAAGCAGTGGAGGAATTGGGAGTAACAAAAGTGGAAGCACTAGATGTACCTGAAGGCCCATGGGCCAGAGTGGGCAATGTTGCCTCTGCAGGTGGTGTCTAAGGATCAACAACCGGGAGGCTACCTTCTTCTTCTCTTCCTTATCTTTTAAGTACTTCGCCTCAATCCTACATATATCGATACAGGATGTGTGAGTCACTTCTGCATCTTTCTTCTCATCTCTAGGCACCCGAACTTGCCTGCACAGCTCGGTGATTAACACCGGAAAGGGTAGGGAAGTTTGGTGCTGCTTTGCCGTCATGACCATCTCTTGTTCCATAAGCATCCGTAGGTTCAGCCTTGTCCCATCAACAATGCAACCCAGGCATGCTACCTTGGCGTGGTGGAGAATCAACTCGTTCAGGGACGACATAATTGTACTGCTGATGAAGCCAAACCAGAACATTATAACTAGATTTAGGTCCTTCTTCTCAATGAGTGCTCCAATCTTAAGCCATTTGGGAGTACCGTCTGATATCACAGGTGCCAACCACTTCTTCAGGTTTTCTAATGTCTTCGTCCTAATCAGATGTTGGCAGTCATCATCAATTTGTGTTGAAACACCCAAGATTGCATTGATAGCATCACTATCACTTTCCACCTTTCTACCCCTAACGTCCACATATTCAACCGGCTTGAATTTTGTTGTCATCTTGTTCCCTTGTGGCACCAGGGCACTCTAAGCACTGTAGAATTCTCTGACCAAACTTAGAGTGTACAGGCCATGGGATTTTGTTAATAGCTGAAATATGTGCGACCTCAGACATCTCATAATCTCCGAAACTAGTCTATAACACCATCAGTCGACAGTCGCTTCTCCCCTATAATGGTCCTTAGCCCCTCAGTCTTCAGTATGTTCATAGACAGTGGGGGAGGACCCTGTACTGGTGGTGCTAGGACCACAACCTATGTGGGAGCAAAAATAGTAGTGGTAGCATAGGGTGTCCTGAGCCTAGATGGATCAGTCATCCTCTTGGAATGCAGTTCCGCACTCTGAGATACTAGTAGCTCATTATCCTCATGCTCAAAATTGGTGTACTGAGGATGTAGGTGCTAACCCTCACTCTCAGAAGTCGTGAGGTGAATGGCATAGATGCCGTCACTTTCGGAGGTGGCGTCCAGTGACATAGGTGCAGGTGCCTTGCCCTTTCATTTTCCGTTCCCACCTGTGGTGGGTAGTTTAGCAACCTTTGCCTTGGATGCAGCTGCATCCTCGTTGATTGTTACTCCATTGGCCCTCTTCTGGAACGGCATGTGTCTACCAGCCAGTTTTGGTCTAACTATATCTGCAAACCCATCATAGTAAGACAGAAACAGGTATGACAAAGTTGCAGAAAAACAATTGGAGACAGACTCACTAATCTGGTCGATGAGTCGCCGAATCTCTTTGGCAAACCAGATTGGGCTCGCCAAATGGACTGGCTCAATTTGTTTTTCAAAAAAATGGCATGTCGGCGATGGGAAGATCCTTTCGGCAAATCGCCCATAGTATTCGACGAGCAAGGACTATCCTACTGAAAGTTACAGTGCATTTTAGGGGATAAGGGAGTAGAAAGGGCGATCAAGAAAGACTTTCAATGAGTCACCGAGTGCACTCGGCGAACTCAGGCTTCTCGCCGAAAGTTACAGAACCCAAACTTAAGATTTTCATGAAATTAAAGGCAATCTAGGGAGATTCGGTAAACTGTCGAGTGGTTCGGCGAGCTCGACCCAGTTCGCTAAACTACCCAACGAGCTTACTTTAAACCCCAACTTCTAAATTCAACCACGTAGCCCCCGAAAACAAAATCAAACCATGCACTCATTCATTTAGACCTAGAACCATTACACTCATGCCCACGGGGCACTAAGGCTTTTCCTGGTTTGGCAAAATTTGGCCAGTTCATGACTTTTGCCTTGAAGAATGACATCTACTGCTCCATCATTGGGTAAATTACATCATTTGACACAAATGCGGGTTACTTAGATTTCACCAGACTAGACCCAAAAATATTTTAGCAACACCCGACAATTTTAATATATTT
>JAJOOH010037945.1:0-10457 GCA_029582605.1 Solanum gracilifrons | reverse complement strand
TGAGTGGGATAAGAAAAATAAGTTAATTTTTTTTTTTAAAAAATAATCATTTGGGGATAGTAATATATACTTTAATTTTTAATTTTTAATTAATATTAATAGTTTGTTATTTAATTTTTGTCAAAGTGAATATTTTATCGATGTGGAATATCATGTATCAAGGTTTTTTTCGAAAAAAAAAGAGTGTATTACACGCCACTTATGTGTGTTTCTCAAACTAATAAGTGATAGTTTAGGTATGAAACTCAAATAAAAAATAGTTTAGGTGTGTTTTTGACACTTATCTCAATTAATAAATAAATGACATAATTGATCCAATATTTTTTTTAAATAAAAAATCAACGGAAAAGGGTCCTTGTACTCTTATAAAAGGGTCATATTTACCCTTCGTTATACTTTTTTTGATATATTTGTCCTTACTATCAAACTTTGGGCACATATTTGCCCTTGAACAGTTAAATATCATATCACCACTTTAATTATCTTATATTGACGCCTACATGAATATATTTTTATTATAATTAAAATTTTACTTTCTATTTAGTATTCTATCAGACTCATTTACTAAAATCCGACTCAAATGATGTGAAGACCCATTAACCTTAACTCCAATACACATTCTCTTACATCACTTTATCCATCAAAACATCGATGATACAGAGACAACTCAAATAGCAAAATGTTAGCCTCCAATATAAAAAAAAAGATCAATTTATACTTGAAAAACATTGAGCAATGTGATTGAGGTCTTCACATTTTTGTTCAGTTTTGTACTCTAGATCGCTGGCGGAGCCACGTGTAGTTAAGAGGTATCGACTGACACCCCTTCGTCGAAAAATTACATTATGTAGTTAGAATAAATTTTGTTTTTTATGTATATATATTATATATTGACACTCCTTGGCTTTTACACGATTTTATTTCTTATATTTTGACACCCCTTAGACAAAATTCTAGCTCCGCCACTGCTCTAGATTATTAAGATTGCACAATCTAGTTTTGTACTCTAGATATTGTATTAATAGTGGTTGAACTTCGATGAAGAAATGTCACTGTGGTGAAATTGTGTGAAACCTTACTTCAAAGACCACTTATTTTGTCGAAAGAAAATTTTGCAAGTACCCAAAACTTGAGATTTTTTTTAAAAATTTTGCAGGTCGTTTATCAGATTTGGCGAAATTTCTTCAGAGGCACCTAAAGAAGAACGATCGTTTATATGCAAATGCCTCAAATTTATCAAACTCCAACTACTATCAGGTATTGCAACTTCTCCTCCTAATCATATTGTAACAAAAGTTTTCGATTGCCGGAGGCTGCCAATTGAAGATAGGATTAAAGTTATTTTCTCCTGAACTTCTATATAAGTGCTTCAACAGGATCATCTTTTCAAGTTTAGTTGGAAAATCACTACCCACATTTATACGCCCTAAATCCAAAATTCTAAGAAGTTTTGAAATTCTGTTACTCTAAGAAGCCTTCGATCTAAGTTGTCTCTGATGTTTTGATGGGAAAAGTGATGATGTATTGATGGACAAAGTGATGCAAGAGGATGGATATTGAAGTTAGGGTTAATGGGTCTTCACATTAGTTGGATCGAATTTTACTAAATGGGTCGAATAGAATACAAAATAGAAAGTAAATTTTTTATTATAATAAAAATATATACATGTGGAGCCATGCAGGTGCCACATAGGACAATACAAGTGGTGACATAATACTTAACTGATGTTAAATATGTGCTCAAAGTTAGGGGTGGGCGTTCGGTCGGTTCGGTTCGTTTGTAAATTTCGGTTCGGTTTTTCAATTTTCGGTTTAACAAAAATGTGAAACCAAATCAAATTGAAATAAATTCGGTTCAGTTCGGTTATCACAATTTTGGTTCGGTTTCAGTTTAACCAAATTTAATAAATAGTGGTACATCTTCAAAATTCAATCAGTTTTGTTCACTTTTTTTACGTCTCACTTTTTTTTTTTCCAGATACAAGGAACCAGAAACAAACAAAGAGCATTATTATTGTTATAACTTATAACACCAAACAAGCTAAGCTAATTTTCAATATGTGGAAAATCGAGTCTGCCAACCAAACTTGGCTAACTCCTTCACGATTACGCCCATTCACAGTAGTAGACAACTTAGAATTAGAAACATTCATCCTTTCACACTATGCACATATTCATTGCAAATACACAACCCTTTCTTTCCTTTTCTTAAGTGCAGTTGGAGCATCATTTTTCATGTACAATACTAGACATTGGCAGAACAATACTCATAGTGGACACCGACAAAAACGTCGTTCCCATTCAAGAATTAATTAGGTAGACCAATACAAATACAACTTTGAAGGAGAGCAGTGGTCACTGATCATTAGGGGAATAAAAACATTTATGTGATAAAAAAAGTTACAAACTAAATTTGCAGCACCCAACATTGCAATTTGCAGCAACCAGCAGGCACTAGCATCATTGCAAATTAAATTTGCAGCAAGCACTCAGCGAGGACTGAGCAGCGGGCTGCGAACACTCAGCCAGGAATGAGCAGCGGGCAGCGGCTGGCCTGAACTTAAGAGACGACAAGCTGAGAGTTGAGAGACGACTAACGAGAGTTGAGAGATGGGAGTTAGGGATTTCAAGTCTGATTGGAATTTGGGCCATATTTGTGGGCTATGGGTAATGGGCTGGCTGAAGACTAAAGTAATTTAATTAAGGGTGTAAAGAACATATATATATATATATATATATATATAAAATTTCGGTTTTTCGGTTAACCGATTTTCTTTAGCTAAAAACCGAACCGAAAAACCAAAATATTGAAATTTGAAATCGAAACCGAAATTTTAAAAAATCCGGTTCGGTCGGTTTTTTCAGTTTTAACCATATTATGCCCAGGCCTACTCAAAGTTGAATGATAAAGACAAATATATTTAAAAAAAGTATAAAATAAAGATAACTATGACCATTTTCTAAGAGTATAAGGACAAATATGACCATTTCCCGAAAAATAAAACCAACATGCCTGCCTTGTGTACATTCCTACCTGCAATAAAATTTGGCCGGATGACCATTTTAGGTAATAGTTGATAACTAAATTATTTTTGATAAGAAATTTTTGATTGAACAAGCATTTGATATGGTTAAGACTTTTGTTTGACTAATCAAAGCTAGATCCTCGCAACATTAGATTGGTGTCCAAATCCGGTTTCCTCACACCATAGACTCGTGGACCCTGATCCACCTTTTTTTCTGGCTTTTACTTAATAATAAAAGGAAAAAAAAAACGAAAGTAGCGGGCGTCGAGCATAGAGGGGGAGATTGGAACACCGACGAAACCCTAGCAACAGAAGCTCTCCCGGTTTGCGGGAGCAAGTTATCGATCGTTGGCTTTCTTCCATCCGCCCCAGAAAAGATGGTCAGTGCTAGCTGTTTGTTCGACTTCTGTTCAGTTTTGATAATTATTGGAGTTCTCCTCCAAGTAATCGAAAGCAGTGCTGCTTTATTATGTCTTTTCATTTGATTTAACTGTGTCCAATTGCGAGTCTCCTTATTTTCTCATTTGCTTAGCAGAATAAGCTAGGAATAGGGCGCCGGGACAAAGTTCAGCAGTTTATGACCATAACTGGGGCAAGGTATCTTTTGAAAATGCTAAGTATCTTGATTCGCTAACTTCTCTGCTCTAATTTCACAGCTGACTTCTGACTCCGTTGCCTACATAAGCTCAACTTCATACTTCATGGTTTCTTTTGTCTAATCAAGGAAATTCATTCATCAATCATATAAACCTGTTAAGGAAGAAAAGGTGATAAGCAAAAACACGTGATTGCAGGTTTACAACTCTATAGACTCTGTTGGAAGCTGGCTTGCAGTGCCTTTTAGCACATTTGCTTATAGTGCTTGTAGTTTGTTTGAGGCACAATTCTTACTAGTTCTTGCCACAATTTTTGTGCAATTGAAGATTATCATGTTTGTTTCTGTTTACCTTGCGGAGCAAACAAAAGATACCAAAATCATACAACAAATTTCGGACAACCAACTTTTGTAGATCATATTCCATATTCTATGCTGATAGATATGTTCAAACTCTATCGTGGAAATTTAAAAAAATTCATTGTTCCGTACATGAGATTCCTACCATCAACTTCCTGCTCTGCTAAATAACACGGCCCAAGATTTATGCTCAAAATTAGGTTCTAATGGCAACATTCCCTATGAGAAATCATGACTTGAGTATCTTCTGGAGGCAGGTCAACTATTGTTGGCTTATCTTAAACAAGATATGTGTCTGGTGTTGTGCTCAAGGAACAAGAGATCTAATGGAATCTCTAGAAAACAGACACTGTGGATACATAATGTTGTCATCATAGTGGAAGTATCATAGTTGGTTGCGACTCCTGGTTAGTAAACTATTTTTTAGGCTCCTTCATTGTGGTTACTTATACTATGGACCATTGATTGTATTAGATATAATATATCTGAAACAAATCTTGTTGGTTTCATTTCTGAAACTTTCCAAATGCGAGGGCAACTCATTTAACTCTAAAGATCATGAACCTGTATAAAATCTTGCAAACTTTTGGCACCCAAGTATTTTAGCGATGACATCATTTCAAATGGACATAATGAATCATTTAGATGAAAATTTCCTTTGTTCTCTTAGTGCCCATAGCTAGAAATGTCTCTTATTTTTTTTTAATGTTGAAGCCATGAGATTGTAGGCAAATATGACTCAGCTAATAGTCTAGACACAAAAGTAAGTCAGGTAAGTTATATACGAAACCAGCATCTAGTAATTGCTGGCGGTGTGAAACAGTAACACCCAGAAATCGGTCCTTTCCGACGGTGAAAAGAGCTGATTAAAATGCAAGAGCACACTAAATCTTTGTTTGAACATCAATGTATCTAAGAACTGAATTCAAGTAAAATAAGAGTGCAAGTTCATCACTAATTAACCATTCTCAATACAATCAATCATTTGTGAGGAGTGAGGAATGGGAATTCAACCCTAAGAACTTATGGATGTTAACTTTGGGGTCGTTTGATATCTGGTTAGGAGAAATATTATACATGTATAAGATCTTACATAAGTAGTACTACCATGTTTGGTAGTTGGTTAGGACTATGTTTAAAATTAATCCGGTATTTGGTTTGCAATTTAGAAACATGCATAACTAATACATATGGAAGTTATGAGGGAATTTATGTATAATTTTATGCAGAATAGAAGATGAAATAACTATACATGGAAAACTGAACTTTGCATAACTAATTCGTACATAAAATATTACGGAGTACATAAATTTCCTCATAACTAATTCATGTATAACTAATACATACATTACTAAAGTCAGCTACCAAATGACCCTTAAGTAACAAATTGCAAAAGGATTAGCTTTAAGGAATCGATGATGTTTACTAGCTCTATAATGATACACCGTGTTGTCGGGCCAACTCCTGCACTTCGACAAATTCCATGGGGTACAACTACTTTCTACCAGTAAAGGTATCATGTAACTTTTAAATAATCGGGTGTGCGAGCCACCTTGCGCACACCTTAACTAATTCCATGGAATATACCTTCCCCCTCCCACCATCAAAAGGTGCCAAATAACTCTGTCTATCAAGGCTTGGAAAAATAAGAAAAAATCATCTAATGCTTTTCTCTATTGGATTTGAACCTGAGACCTCATGGTTTTCAACCTATATTATCGACCACTTAGGTGCAAGGTATCAGGTAAATAGGTAAATTTGTCCGCCAATACTTGGACTGCCCGGAGGAAATCATTTAGTGTTTTTACAAATCCTAGATATAAATTTGGAACGCCAAGAAAGGTTTAGCATCATTTAATTAGTCAACATAAGACAAGATAAAGTTCCTTGATGTTATTCTTTTTTGCCCTGGATTTTATAAGTTATGAATTTCATCCTTCAACTTAGTTCATAAATTTGTGCAATGCCACACTTGAACTTTTCAGCTCATGTTGAAAACCGTACATAGTTTTTAATTAATTTGAAGTTTAAGAGTTTGATTTGTGTTGGAGGAGTGTCATTTTCCTAATCCTGTCAACTCTAAATATCTAAATTCTGGAAGTGTTTATTCGCCATATGTCCTTGCTCTTGTCACTGGATTCCATGGGGAACATCAAAGTCGTTTTTGCTTGAGCAGTTTAAAGTTTTTAATTTCCAAAAGTTATGTGGATTCGCTTGCGATGTTTGTGTAGTACCTGGTGATAACTCTCCATCATCATATTTGTACACAGTGAAAAAGTTGCTCTTCAGGCTCTGAAGGTCAGTGATTGGAATCTTGAAGGAGCATTTGATGTATTTTACAGCCAGTCACAAGTCAAGTCATCTGCTGATACAAGGCGGTTGGAGGAGCTTTACAATAGATACAAAGGCAAGCTTAGTATCATACCTATTCCTTAACTAGATACCACTTTTTTGGTTTTGCAATTTATAATTTGCTCTTTTGATATTACGTAGTCGTGATATGCTATATCAAGAACCAAAAGATTTGAGCTATTCTGATTTAACTGTCTTCTTTTATTCAATATTAGTTTTTGCATGTGTACCCGGTCATGTCAATGAGTGAAAATACTCGAAGTCCCATACATATTATTAAAAATGTGTTTGAGTTACAAAATATTAAGTAAAGGAAAATGTGTTTGAGTTGCAAAATATTAAGTAAAGGAAAATGTGTAAGTTCTTGAAAATAATGAATGATGACCCTGTTTAGCTAGCTCAGAAAAAAGAATATCCTACGGAGAGAAGTCCTTGGATGTCTTATTATTATTATTATTAGGGAAAAGGGACTGAAATACCCCTCAACTTTGCCATTTGGAGCTGATATGCTCCTCGTTATGAAAGTGGCTCATATATATCTTTACCGTTATACAAACGGCTCACATATACTCCTACCGTTATAAAATGAGCTCATATATACCCTTCATTTAACGGAAGTGAAAAAATTAGTTTTAAATTTATGTTTTTGACTTTCGATTTCTTAAAAAAATTATTTAGGGGTATATATGATTTTTCTAGAAAATTTCAAGGTATATTTTAATTTTTTCCGGACATAAATTATTTTTTGACTTTTTGATCATTATTTGAGTTTCTTATTCTTATTTTATTTTTTCTTTCATTCCTTAGTGTAAAGAAAAAAATTTAAAACTATTTTTTTTGTGGCTATATTATAATTTAAAACTATTTTTCGGATATATTGTAATTTAATTTTTGTATTTAAAGAAAGAAATGGGGTCATCTATAATAAATTTTACAAGAATATTAGCAAAACTTAAATAAATTTGACCATCAAAATAATAAATCTAAATTAGTCATTGAAACAAAAAAAAGTTAAGAAATAATAATATATGTTTGAGGAGGATTAAGTATACCCATATGGGATTATATTTTCTTTAAGATAATTAAACTAAAATTAATTTTTTCACTTCCGTTAGAGGAAAAGGGTAGATGTGAGCCATTTGTATAACAATAGGGGTATATATGAGCCACTTTTATAATGAGGGGTACATCAGCTCTAAATGACATAGTTGAGGGGTATATCAGACCCTTTTCCCTTATTATTATTATTATTATTATCTTGATATCATGGTTCTGCATCTGCTTTAGAAGCCAGACAAAGTAGCATGACGTGACATGTAACACAACCATGCTTGCTAGTCTCTAGGGGCGTCAAATTCAGCCCAAACTCATGTCCCACCCAAGTTTTAATGGGTTGGCCATGTGCTACGTTACAAATGGGTTATATTTGGGCACAACTCATCTTAACCCATGACAAAAGCTAGCCCAAACTCAATCCATGTAGCAGCCCAAATTCAACCCACCACTTATCAAACTTCAACCCCAATAGTTAGAGCTCAACTCATGACTGTCTAAGATAGTTATGAGTGTTATAGTTCATTCAATTTATGTTTGAATATGATATTCTATCATTCATCTATATTATCTAATTATATTGCGATTAAGATAATTAATATCATGAGTTTCCCTCTAAGAAAGTAACTAATATCAACATCCAATATACGACAATGCTGATATTAATCCAACTCCTCAAAAGTTGAGATTAAATGAATCGACTGCGTTTGTTACATCACTTTACAAGCCATTGTTGAAGCCCACCATTCTCCTGAAGTACATGGATCTGCGTATCACACATAAGTTTCCTTTTGTGGCTGCCAATGGGAGGAGCACAATAGGTTCTTTGTGGTTAAAGAAGGCGAAAAAGGAAGAGGATGTCATCAGTAAAGGTGGACGGGTGCTCCTTGTTGGAAACAATTGGGAAGGGGATATTGAAGAAGCTGTCAGGATGTGCTTGCATTGGAAGGGGAAAGAGGAAGTGGGTGTTGGTTTTTGGGGTTGCTTGGGGCTGAAGAAGGGGACAAGGAGTTGATGCTCGCATCAGGAATAAGAGAAGGGCTTGCAGTTGATGTGGATCATCTGGAGAGAGGGAGATGGGGCTTTCGAAGGAGTAGAAATGAGCTTTGGGCAGTGGAGGAGTAGCCTCAGATCCCTCATTTATTTTTGCTGCACCCATATGGTTCTGGGATGCATAGAGAATAATTAGGTGTCTTTTGTAGAGAACCATATTGTTTTGTAGGTGCTTTATTTTTGGTATACTGGAAGTATACAACCACTTTTGGCCTTTTGATTAATATAACTGTTTACCTGATTAAAAAAAAGAAAAAAGAGGAGGGTTTGCACTGAGAAGAAGCGGAGGGGTGTGGGTTAGTGGAAAGTTGAGCAGCAGAGAGGAATTGGGGTTCTTTTTGTTGGGAATGTGTTGCCTTCTATGTGGATTTTGTATATGTTCCCAGGCGTAGAAATTATGGAAAGCGTTTTTAGCCTGGTGACAATCAATCAAATACGTAGATTCTGACCTTCACTAAACAATCTTAAAAACATATTTGGAAAATGGCCACTATTTGCTATATATAAAGTTGTATGGTTGTCAACAAAAACAGCTTGGAGTGTTACTGGAAATTTAAAGTAGACTATTTGCATCCACATGCATCTTTTATGACTATCACGGAACATCTGGTTTGTGTTGCACCTTGCATTGCTTACCAATCAACATTTTCTTGATGGACATTCTTTTCTTTGGCAGACCCGTACGCTGACATGATTTTGGCTGATGGGATTAGCCTCCTCTGCAATGACATTCAGGTGGGTTAGTCTAGTTGGTTAATCTAATGAGTCAAGGGCCGAAGCCTCACGCACCACCATCATGGTGGAGCTTTAAATTAAAAAAAAAATGGCCCCTTTTATATTGTTTGTGGTCTCAAGTTGGTTGTATAAATTTTCCATTCAAACTTGCTCTAAATTTTAAGTTGTGTTAACATAATGATGTGTAGTTATACTGCACTTTTAGCTTCTCCTACCTATTTTCTGTTAACCATATTTCTTATTATGTTAGAGTAAATTTTTGCTCTTTTGATTTATTGTCAGGTTGATCCTCAAGATATAGTTATGGTATGCACTATTAACTTTACCCTCTTGTCTGTTTTTCTATTTCTATCTCTCTATTCCCCTTTAAGGTTTCATTTTGGAGGGAGAAGTTGACTCAAAGAAGATGTTTATCAGTAGAATTTGTGTGAATAAGTAACTGCACTGAAGAAACTACCAATCCCATTTGACCATATATTTTGAAGTTGAAACTTGAAATTTTGAGCTTTTGAAGTAGTGTTTGGACATGTATTTTGCTTGGAATAAATATTTGAAGACCAGATTTGAAAATCTGATCACATTTCATGGTCAAACAAATAGCTGAAAATAAATTTCCAAAATCTATGGCCAAACTCATAGAGTGGTTACATATGGCTTTTAAATTTCTTGGTGATGCAATTAACCTTGACTTAATCAAACCCGGTACTTGTTCCTGTTTTCAGACGAATTCACAACCAAAAGAATGGCATAAAATTGAAGCCAAACAGCCAATTATGTTTTTTGAATCAAGATGGTGATCTCACTCAAGGGTATGACTTAGTGGTCAATATAGTGGGTTGAGAACCATGACGTCTCAGGTTCAAATCCCAGTAGAGACAAAAACACTAGGTGATTACTTCCCATTTGTCCTAGCTTTGGTGCACAAAGTTACCTAGTACATGTTGTTGGTGGGAGGTGAGTATCTCGTGAAATTAGCTGGGGTACGTGCAGGCTGTCCCGGACATCACAGTTGTAAAAATAAATAAATTAAAATGGTGATTTTTAACTTAACAAACATGCTTTGAATTTCTGTATTGTTATAATTTATGCAAGCATCTTAAAAGTTTGAAAATAATAACAACAACAATAATAATTGTAATTAGGGGGTGTTCACGGGTTGGTTTGGGTCGGTTATTGGTCAAAACCAAAACCAAACCAACTTAATCGGTTTTAAAATTATCAAAACCAAACCAAACCAAATATAATATACATTTATCGGTTTGGTTGTTTTCGGTTTTGGTTTG
>JAJOOH010037944.1:0-10989 GCA_029582605.1 Solanum gracilifrons | reverse complement strand
TACCCCCCCCCCCCCCCCCATTTAATCCAACCCGCTAAAAATATAATATTGAACTTTTTATTTTACCATTAATTCCCTAAATCATTATCCCTTGTCTCTCCCATTCTTTTCCTCTACGTTCTTCTTCTCTTTTCTTTTCTTTTCTTTTTTAATTTCTCAATTTAGTGGTTATTGAATACATATGCACATTATCACAAATTTTGCTATGGGGCACATTTAATAGTCGAGGATTTGCTAGTTGGCACTTACTGACACACCAACTGGATATAAAAATGGCTATTCAAACTCCTTTCTTGCAAGCCCCACCATATCTCATTCTCTTTAAAATCCCTTATATTTTTTTTCAATACATCTCACGTTTTTCTCATACTCAATTTACTACTGCAACTGCCATTGCCAATTTTTTATAGAACAGAAAAGCACAAAAGGAGAGGTTGATATATTATTGATATGTGAAGAAGTTGAAATTAAGAAATTAAAAAAGAGAAGAAGAATGTAGAGGGAAAGAATGTGGGAGACAAAGGGAGAATGATTTAGGGATTTAATGGTAAAATAAAAAGTTCAATATTATATTTTAGCGGGTTGGATTAAATTGGAGGGATCATTAAATGGTTTAAATGGATATATATTTGATTCTTAAAATTTTGGTTAATATATAATTAAAATTTCATGTCAGCAAATTTTAATGTAAAAAACAATTAAATAGGTTGAGTGACTTTCTGTGCAAAAAAATCTTAGTTGAGTGACTTTTGAGTTGAAAATGAAAGTTGAGTGACTTTTTGTGAAAAAAATTGATAGTTAAGTAACCATCAAAATTATTAACTCGTTATTTTAATTGATGGAAAAGAAACTTTAAATATTGAATTCCTCACTACCTTTTCACACAATAGAATAGTTTCTCTCTCCCACTTAAATCTTTTTCGAAACAAAGAATTGGAAGGAAACATGGGTGGAGCTAGAGAGCCGGCTACGAGTTTGGCCGAGCCCAATAACTTTTGATCAAATTCATGTACATTTTGTCTTAAAAATCTATTGAATACATATATATTATTAATTTAAAATTCAATAATTTAAAAAACATTGTAATTTTAAAACTCGGAAGCTTCAATCTTGGTTCTGCCTCTAGAGGGAGATGAGGAGGAGGCCTCCTCATCAAGGAAGGTGCTGACATATGGATTACTCTTGATGTGAATATTATCATAGTAGACTACATACAAGTTCTCAGTTAGTAGTCCTACATATAATAATATCAACAATCAAGACATATCATGGAAAAGAACAAGAGACTTAACTTAGTTAAGTGTTGTCTATCGTACTACTAATCTTATTCTCGTAGTGTATTGCTTTTGATTTCAATAATTATTTATTGTTTAGTGTGTTTTGGTTATTGCATTGTTTTGTTGTTATTACTATTTCCTTTAATTAGTTGTTGTGTTTCTTTCACTATTATTTTCTTTTTCGTATCTATTTTAATTTGTTGTACTCGAGCTAAGAATCCTCCAAAAACAACTTATATATATATCTTCATGAGGGTATGTTATTGTTGTTTAGATCATCTCCAACCCAACACCAAATTTTACACCAAATCCTATATTTGGTGTAAAATTTGGTGTTTTGAGCTCCAATCCACACCAATTTTCACACCAAATTGGTGTAACACTATTCATCACACCAAATAACTTTTTGAATATTATAATATTATTTCATTATACAAACTTTTAATTAAACATTATATAAATTGTATGTTTTAATTAAATCTCTTGTATATTTAATTATTTTTTACATAATATTTTTATAATATGAATTTTAGATATAAAATTTAGCTTTTTTATAAATTAATTTTTCTATATATGATTTTAAAAAAAAAATTAAATTTATGTTAATTCTACTATAAATTATATAAACTACAATTAACCTTCACAAAAATATTTTGCCATGAAACAAGAATCATGCCAAAAAGATGTTGAATGTGCATTTGGAGTTTTGCAATCTCGTTTTGCAATTATCGCAGGACCGTCGTGTTTTTGGAGAAAAGAAGTGTTAAATGATATATTAACTTCATGTATTATAATGCACAACATGATAATTGAGGATGAGCGTGATCTTAATGCACCAATTCAAGATGCGTCGGAAGGCAATAGATGAAAATTATCAATTTCAATAATTTCTAGCTCGATATAAAAAAATAAAGGACAAAGAAGCTCATTTTGAAATACGTAATGCATTAATAGAGCATTTATGGGAGCACTGTAGTGATCTTGAAAGTTGAATATTTATGTAGAATTTAAAATAATTTTTTCAATTATGTAATATTTATTTAATTGTATTTCATTAATGATTTCACTTTTATTTGTATTATCCATTATTATGTATAATGTATAATATTTGCTAGCAATTTATATTATCTAAAAAATTATGGTACAAAATAATTTTATATTAAACGATTATAAAAGAAAATAATATGAATTATATATGATGATTGTTTTAGAAAGAATTTGTTTTATGAAATAAGAAAATATAAATGAAATAAGAAATAATAATAATATAATAATAAAGAGAGAAAAAAATAATTCTTTTTTTGGTGTAAAATTTGGTGCAGTAAATTGAAATTGATTACATCAAATTTAATATAAAATTTGATATTTGGGTTGGAGATGTCCTTAGTCCACACTTCACATACATGACTAAACAAGGTATTTCTACACAATCAGAACACAACAGAGCTACATAATTAAGCATGATTGGATTGAGTACTGCTAGGGTGGGTGAATCCACCTAAATAGTCTACGTGATTTGAATAGAGTTAATTGAATCAAAATATACCTCAACTTCGGGTACACTAAACTAAGCAATTTTCAAATAATATAATTACTTCATTTGTTCCAATTTTTATGTGGCATAAATGGAATTTCAAGAGTCAATCAATTTTTTAAAAATATTTCTAAGTTGTTAATATTGAGATTTATAGTACTTTTTACATCATTTTCAAATAATACCCCCTCTGTCCCTATTTAGTTGTCCATATTTCCTCTTTTAGTTGTCCCTATTTAGTTGTTAATTTTGACAAATTAAGAAAGGACAACAAGAAGTTTTTTCCTATTATACCCTTATTTAAATAAAGTTGTCATAAGTAAAGTAAATAAACTTATGAACTTCCCAACATTGATTAGTTATCTTGAGTTAATTTATTTTGGAATTGTAAATTGTAATATAAGGGTAAAATTGTAACTTCACTATGCTAATCATTGTTGCCTTAATCTGTGTGCCATTTCTAAAGTGGACAACTAAATAGGGACGGAGGGAGTATATATTATTTCCTTTGTTCCAATTTATGTGTCACCGATAGAATTTCAAAAGTCAATCAAATTTTCAATAGTTTTTTAAAAAATATGTTAAATTATTAATTATTGTTGTTTATAGTTTTTTTCCCCGTAATTTTCAAATATATAAAGGACTGAGAGCTTGTTTGACACTGTTTCTAAAGCTGCTTATTTTTAGAAACTTTTTTAAAATTAACTTTTCGGAAAAGTGTTTTAAAAAAAAACAATTTGTGTTTGGTTAATTCATTTGAAAAATGCTTTTGATAAACGGATTGTGTTTGACTATTTTTAAAAAAAAAGTACTTCGAGAGTCAAATTACAAAAAATGACAAGTATCAATGCACTTTTAATATTGAGATTATTTTAAATATATATTATAAAAAAATTAATTAATTTTTTATTTTTATTAAATTAAAACGTAAATATTTAAATTTTCAATCAATATTATATATAGATGAATAAAAAATAAATTAAATATTGATATAATATTTACATGATAATTTAAGTATAATTAAAATATCAAGTTAAATAAATTTAAAAATCATTTCACAAATTAAATCATTACATACGAAAAACTCATTACAAAATAAATAAATATAGAAGATATATTGGTAAATATGTATATATGACAAGAATATTTTGTTCTTGCAATAAATAATATTCTGCTTATCCTTTTGCTTTTTTTTTTTAAAAAGCGAAAATTTTCAGCTTTTTCTCAACACTAGAAAAAGTGTTACCGCTTCTATTTCTATTTAAAAACAGTTTTACTAATTATTCAAACACTCCATTTTTTCAAAATAAGTGTTTTTTTATTCAAAATAAGTTACTTTGACCTTCCAGCAACAATGCCAAACAAGCTCTATAAGTTAAATAAACTAAAACAGAGAAATCACAATAAAAGACCATAATTCCCTTATATGCCAAAGCAGACAACCCAAATTTAAATTTGACCCGCCATAATGTGATAACCCAAATCCCTAATCCCCAAATTAGTTCTTCATTTCTTCTTCTCCAATCTCCAATGGCGTATAAAATCAAGCCGAGAGAAGACCGACTCAGCGATTTGTCCGACTCAATCCTAATTAACATTCTATCTATGTTGTGTGAAGACAGTAAAAATGTAGTGAGAACCAGTGTATTATCTAAGCGATGACAGTTTCTTTGGATGTCTGTTTCAGTGTCACTCGATTTCATGTTCCATGAAAATCCCTCCTATTCCGTCCCCCCGAAAAAGGGCATGCGCGATTTCGTAATTTTCACGCATAGAGAGCTTCATTATTGGAGGTCTTGCCAGAAAATCAGAAAGTTCAAGTTGATTGTTTATTTTCGTAGGACGGAGAGGTTTGTTAAGGATATCGATTTATGGATATATTTTGCAACTAAACTAGCAAATGTTGAAGATTTTGAACTTGAATGTGAATCTGGATATGAGTTTCCTCAGTTTGCATATAAGAATAAGTCGTGGAGGAATTTGGATTTAGGGTTCTGTACATTAAACCCTTTAGCTAATGTGAACTGGAGTGGTATCGTTTCTCTTTCATTTAGTTACACGTATTTGACGGATGATGTCATGGAAAATATATTATCTGGTTGCCCTAACTTGGAGTGCTTGAAATTCTACCATTTTTTTGGATTTCGTCGTCTGGAAATCCGTAATGTGAAATCAAGAAAATTGGTCATAGAAAACTTAAACCATGATGATGAACGTGATGTATGGCTTGAAATAATATCCCCATATATTCAAAATTTAAAAATTCTAGGATCGTGCCGTGGGATAAGCTTGAGAAATGTGGCTTCCCTTGTCACTGCAGTTCTTAATTTTGATTTTAATTTTACTTTTGAAGAGGGTGAAGAGGAGGACCCATTGCAGAGGAAGAGGAAGGAGTCTACTTGTTTGAAGGAACTTTTTCACAGTGTTGCCCTTGTCGAGAAGCTTGAATTGGGTCCCTGGTGCATCGAGGTTTATTCATACGCTTCACTATCCAAAATTCAGATTTTTTTTTTAATTTAGTAGTGACAGTGTTTAGGATATTCTGATAACCAATTGGGTAAGTACTGAAAATTACATTCTTGTTCCTATCTAGTTGCAAAGTGGCAGGTGATGTTGGACAACATTTTGGATGATGAGCATTGAGAATAAATAGTTTGCAATGCAAAATACATTGAGAATAAATGGTGTGTAAAATTTAAATTCATTTACATTGATGGTTTGGTTTCTCAAAGTGCTTAAAAGTCTATTTTTGAATCTCCAAACCAAAGTTGAACTCTGTTTAACAATTTGCATGTCATTATTAAGTATGCATTACTTCCTTGTTTTGACATATTTTGGTTTCTCTATGTGGTTTATAAGTACCTGTCCATACTGGAATTGGAAGGGTGGCAGCCTTCACCTTCAAGATGGAAATTCTTACAACTTAGCACAACCTTGAGGCAATTAGATTTCCCTGGAATTTGCAGTTTTTTACAGAGTTCTTCGGATCTTAAGACTTTAGTCATTGACGGGTACAAAGAATCAAGAGTAAGTTCCCTTTGAACCTTTACTTTTGTTACTTCATGTTATCAAATATCAAACGGCTGTTAGTGTGGAAGAAGACGACAATATATATCCACATATTTCTGCTATCCAGTACACTAGGAAAGGAATCACAAAACTTAATGAAAAGTCACCTTCGTGATATACTTCATGATAGATAATGCTAAAAGATTACAAGGAGGGGGGTTTCGCCTGATGAGAAGATTTATAATTACTTGATGAACTTATACAATAGCTTCTAATTTGTGGAGACTTACTTGCTCCCTTGTGCATTGATTCCATGGGAACTTGAAAAGGGAGAAAAAGTGAGGAGTTTTCTCAAGTAAAATGTGAGCTCATTAAAAGATCTAATCAGGAATGGAGCTTCCATTTGTCAACCCTTCTTTGTGTCCAATAGGTGACTGTATCCAACTAAAGAATCAACCACACCATTCGCTTCTCCGTAATAGTGTGTCACCTCGACTTATGAATCAACACTTTAATATTTTTCAATAATAGGTTCATATTGCTAATAAGGTTTTGCAATTCGCTTGACAACATTCACAATAAGTAAGGAGTTGGGTTCCACCCAAATGCTTCAAGACACCATTTAAGCCCATAGGAAAGTTCAAATGCTTCAGTCATATTTTTTGTTCAAATTTTTCTTTCTAGTCTCAAAAGTTTATGATATTTCTTTGTTAAATCTGTTGCAGCTGCATGCTTATTATTCCTTTTTCTTGTAAGACATTCAAAAGAACTTTTTGTTCTCTCGATTTATTTTCCTTCATAAAACAGTTCAGATTGTGTTGCTTTGATTCATGTTGTCACTATCAAAATAGACTCTATGAGTAAAGCTTTTTGAAGTTGTCGGTAAAAGATGTTTAACAAGTAATAGTACTCACTTTCGTGCGAGGGGATGAATAATCAGATGCTTTGAACATCTTTTTATAGTTTGCATGAACCACATTGTAACATTTGCTAAGCAGTGAGAGATGTTCCTTGAATTTGAAAATTCATCACCTTTTTATTTTATCCGCAATCAACTCCTTGGCTTCCTGCTTCTATCTAAGATAGGTTAATATAGCAGATTTCTTTCCTACAGGCCCAGCTGTTAAGTTACACAAATAAGGATGAACAGATCAAGAGGTTTGAAACACATAATTTTAGTGGCTATCCTTAACTTTTCTGGGTCCATGCTGCCGTTGGTAAAATATTTGCTCAAGCATGAAAGTTTGCTAGAAAAATTTGTCATTGTTGCCAGAAGCAAAAGGAGTGATGTGTCTCCGGATTATGTCAAAATTGAAAAGGAGTTGCTGAGCTTTCCAAGATCCTCTCCGCAAGCTTCAGTTACCTTTTCTTACAGATAACCTTTGGCCACTATTGTTTGTATTAATTGCAACATACTTAACATCTGTTACTTTTATATTTGAAACTGGATTGAGCTGATAGACAAGACTTGGATTGCACTTGTCCGTATCCAAAGAGTTATTAGTAGTTCTCTTGTCTAAGAAAACAATGTGTTCATTCTCTAATCATCATGTAAGAAAGCTTGTTCTAAATGTTTTGTGATTTCAGTTCATATTGTTGTCTCCTGATCATGCTTTTTATACTGAAAATTTATGTTTTGAGAATCATTTCTCCAAAATGTACTTAAAGTAGAATAGTTGCTCTCTCCCACTTTATTTCTTTTTGAAACAAAGAATTGGAGGGAGACATGGGCGGGAGCTAGAGAGCCGGCTACTTTGGTCGAGCCCAATAACTTTGGATCAAACTTGTGTATATTTGTTTTAAAAATCTATTAATTATGTACATATTATTAATTTAAATTTCAATAAATTAAAAAAATTATTGTCCGGAACCCAAAGCTTCATTCTGGGCTCCACCTCTGGAAGGAGATGGTGAGGAGACCTTTGATATGGCAAAATGCAGTCTAACCATATGACAAAGTACTAAGATGGTACTTTTTTTTTAATAAATGATTGTGGTGTTAGGCTCAGCTTGTGCACCCTTTAATTTTGCATCGGATTTCTGTTATCTTCCACTAGTACTAGTACCGGATAACTCTGCTTATCTCCCACTAGCACTAGAACTTGATAACACTGCTCGAGTAATATTTTTGCATCTATTGAAATTTGAACTTAAGACTTTATGATTTCGGAGATAAACCTTAATGTGTATGCAATGAGTGAGTTTTTGTATAAAATGACAATTCCTATCTACAACGTGAAATAGGAACTAACCTAAGTACTTCGAGGTTTACAACGATAGCTTCTAACATGTGTGTTCACAAATGATCGAATCTAGAAGTTCATCTTGTTACATTATTGAAGGTTAGCTTTGGGCTTTATTTTGAATTTTGAAGGAAGAGAGCTCCACTTGTCAAACCTTAAGGTTCCCTCTAGCTTCTCTTGATAGTGAGTGAAAAGCTGAAATTTTTAATAAGAGAAGTAGGGTTGCGTATTGGTCGGTTCGGTTCGATTTTGGAGTTTATTGGTTTGACTTATTGGTTATCGATTTGTTGACATGCTAAAACCGTTATAGAACCATTAAGATATAAGCTTATCGGTTATTGATCGTTATTGGTTCGGTTATTGGTTTAACTGTTAAGATTTGACATAAAAGATAATCATTGAAAATCACTCAGAAACAAGGTGACAAATCAAATGAACCATGCGCATGAGTTCACATATTGCATTTTGCTAAAAAACAAACACTTTTACATTATAGAATAACTAAGAGTTTGAGATAACCAGAAATAAAAGTATGAAACTTAACTCCAAGTCAAGGACTTTATACACAAAATGGTATATAACTATAATCATTTAATATACTATCGGATTATCGGTTAACCCGTTAAGAGAAAAGAAATCAAAATCATTATCAAAACCGCTAATCCAATAACTTATTATTGATAAATCAATAACTTTTTTTTTTGTTCGGGTTATCAGTTTCGGTTCAATTTTGAACAGCCCTAAAGAGAAGTAATGAAAACACCTTAAACTTGACACAAATTATTGAATTATTGATAGCCTAAAAAACACTCATTTATTTGACTAACTAAACTTAGATATACACAGATCTGCCACATGACATAACAAGTGATCTTCAAACTTTTGTAGAAACATGAAACTATTAATAAAAAGTTGGGAGAAGTGTTAAAAACATTAATCTTAAACAAAACATGAATTTAAGGGTGTATTTCACTCATGTTGCAGAAATGGGAGTGTATTTAAGTTCAGTTAGCCAAGTAAAAAAAAAATTATTAAAGCTGAAAATAATTTATGGATAAAACTAATAATTCCGCATGCCAAATTTAACATATTTGGAGGTGAAAGAGACCATTAATTTATTGCTGGAGGTATTTCAAAAAAATCTCAACATTCAGGGTTATTTTATTTGGTTACCTGAAGAATCTTCTTAAAGATGTTGATTTATGTGTACATTTTGCAATTAACGATGCTAATGTTGAAGGTTTTACTCATGTATTTCACAATTATGAAGACTCACAAGAATATAATATAAGAATACAGGAATTTGGTTTTAAGCAAATGCCAGTTACTGTTACTTGGAGTAATTTGATTTCTCTTTCGCTTGAGGATTTGAATTGACAGATGGTTCTATAAAAAAAAAGTATTAGCTGGTTGCCCTAATTTGGAACTAAAGACATTTTATGGGATCAATTGTTTGGAAATTAACAATGTGAAGCTGAGAGACGTGACCATAGAAGATTACCAAGATAACAAAAATCACCATTTTCAAATGTCAATTTGATTAATTTTCAAAATTAAATTTTTTAAATAAAAAAAAAGTAGATATTCAATAGTACTATAAATTGCAATTTTTTACATATCAGTATGATGAAAAAATATATCGTAAAATGTTAGTCAAAATTCTTATTATTTGACTTTAAAAATTAAAAGTAGACAAAAGAAGTATAATTTAAGAAAAGTTTGAATAAAGCGCACCTAATTTAGAAAGGTCTTTAGATATTCAATCTTAAATTTTCAAACTAATCGGATCAGCCAAATCGAGAGCGATTGATCTTATTGTTCTCTATTTTTAATTTATACTATTCATCAACAAGTTACTCTTCAAACTATTGCACAAATTGGTGTATCGTTAAGGCTGCTATATTAGTGTTATCCATAGTTTAGCAAGTCAAATCAAATTTGCTGATTTTTTTTTAAACCATAATTCACCTAATCAGCAAATGTTTTCAAATGAAACACAACAATCTAATATATTTTTTCAAATAAATTGAGCGAATACTAATTTATTTCTCTCAAAACACGTTCCAACCGACTATTATTAGGTGTAGCAACAACTTGCCTTGTTTTCTATCGATGCACGTTTGCCTTTATATTTTAATGTATTTTCTTAACTTCATAAAATGATGTTCAATGTTCAAAATTATCTCGAAATCGACTTCATCAAATTAATCGGATCAACTTTTCTAACTCCCAACACATTGTGTCATTGACTAACATTCTTATATGTGGAATAAGGTGGGATATTTTAGAATTAATTATGAGATAAAATTTATATTGTGTTTGATGACGGTATAAATTTATCCCGTCAATCAAATACAATATAAATTTAATCTTAGGATTAATCCTGAGATATCCCACCTTATTACATCAACTTGAAGTTATTTATTTCAAATTTAGTCTAAAGAATAAATGCAAGACTATTATATTAAGATAATTATGTAGTTCATGTATCAAATGATCCCTTAAGATGCATACGCCAAGCATATAGTATAAGAAGTACTCCCCCCATTTACATTTACTTGTTTAATGGATTTAGCAAACTCCGAATAATAAATGAAATGTATATTTAACTATGATACTCATACTAGTTACTACATAGTAATCTTTAATAGACTTGAAAATAGTTTTGTAATGAATAGTTAATGCTAAGAATTAAACATTATTTTTTTTGTCCTTTTCTAGACATGCTAAAGTGAGCAAATACAAGTTTGTTTCAAATATAATGGATGGCTAATTAATATACAATCGATTCACTAAATGATAACCCAGGTACGTAAAAAGTGCAAGCCAAACATATTGTTGCCTTTGGTACATATACACAAATTATTTGCAAATAATGAAATAATATTTTACAAATCAAACGATCGTTTTTTTTTTTTTTTTTTTG
>JAJOOH010037935.1:0-11238 GCA_029582605.1 Solanum gracilifrons | reverse complement strand
GCCCCCACGATAACATAACATATGGTGGGAACCTGAGGAGACACTTCTACTCTATGGTATCATAACTCGTATAATATGGGACCTATGCATTTGAGGTGCAGACTTGTCATCCCATCAAAGACTATGGTGAGTTTCTATAGGAGGAAGGGGCATGGAACTATCCAACAATGGGAGAGCTTGTTCTTGAGTATGTTGTGCATGTCCAATCTAACTTGTATCTTGCATATCTCTGTAATTAAGGTTATGAAGCTTGGTGGACTGAAATTAACAATGGTAAGTTCATTGTTAAATCAGTTAGGGAGCTATTGAGGTACAAAAAAGAGAATGTTTAAGTCATTGTGAGATTGGGGATAAAAGGGATTTCTTTTGAAATCTCCTTTCTGCCTCGGAGAATTTGGTTCAGAAAGATCCCTATGGCTTCTCTATTGCATAGATGGAACTCTGATTATTCTTGGAATTGTAGACATTGTATAATTTTGGAAGAAGATACTATGGAACATCTTTTTCTGATAGAACATATTATAAGAATTTGGAGCCACGTAATTAGCGCTATTGGAATTGTGGGCCCGATTCTTAACTTGAAGCAGTCCATAAGGTTGTGGTGGGCAATAGAAGGCAATTATAGAGTGAAGGTAGTTTTCCAAGCTATCCTTAAAAGTATTTTATAGTTTTTGTGTAAGCGAATGTATACTATTATTCATGGAGGTTCCTTTTCAGAATTTAGAGTGTTATGGGGTATTAATGATACAATTTTAAAATTCATTATCGATAGATTAAAAGGGAAATGTAGTAGCAACTCTTGGCCTCTTATTCTTTCAGAATTGGAATAGTACTAACCTAAATTCTCTTTTAAAATTGTTAGATGGAATCCTTATCCTCCTAATTTACGGAAGTGCAACATTGATTGGGCATCTAAAATAAATTATGGTCCTAGTTCAATAGTCTTTTGTATCAGAGAACATAGTGGTAATCTGGTAGTAGCTAAAGGTTTCAGAATTCTGATACAACCAACATAGTAGTGGAAGCTAGAGCTAGAAGGGAGAGTCTTAATTACTGTATTGAGCATGAAATTGCTAATATCATTATCCAGACTGACTCATTAGTTTAGGTGCATATTTTAGAGGGAGAGTTGAAAGTATCGTGGAGTGTGGCATAGGAGATTAGTATCATCAGGAGATTGAGAAGATATATTGCGCAAGAGCAAACATTCCCTTAGAAAAGTAAATATGCTTGTTGATTTTTTTTACTAATTTAGTTTTATCTTTCGCAGGTGATTTTTAGATTAACCAGTTTCAAAAAATTCATAGCACATAAAAGAGGATACTTAATCTAGCCAAATATGGTACACCATACATAAGGAGGCATCTACACAATTAACATAGCAAATAGTTGTATGTGTATCATAGTCCATGATCCATTACTGTTTACATGTAAGTTCAATCTGCTATAAGGTAAAATTTTCTATAATGATAAGCTAAAGTTTGATGTAAATTCAATAGATTTGTGTACTTACACTTGGTGAGAGCTTGGGGTGTCCATTAGTACCAAATCAAAATTTTAGTTTCAGCTATAAATCACCATCAACAAGGTGGATCTGTAGAAACCTACGAAAGGATGCAACATAAATTTTCTCTGATTTCATTGTTATAGAATCGTCCAAAGTCCAACCAATGGCTTAAATAATGGTATTAATCCTGAATGGGGTTCAATCCATTGAGACTTTGTAGGGAGATAAAACTACAATGAGATAGAGCTGAAACATAGAGCCTTAATTTTGGTCATAGCATTTGTCGATAGTGAATATGCACATTTTGAAGGGTAGAGTTAAGCTTTGGCGCAATAGTAAAACTTGATTTACATGACGAGTTACATTTACACCAAGATCTGCACTTACTAGTAGTAGATCTAACCGAGGGATTCACAACTCCCATGATGATTGGTTTCAGAGACAAACAAGGTAGAGTGATGAGATGAAGAACTAACCTTAGAGTTTCGATTGGTTCAAATGAGTGAAGACGAGAGCGATTTCATCACCGTGTCATCGCCTGAAAGCCATAAGAGGATATGCATTAAAACTATTTTCACATTGGAGGGCAAGAATTAAATATCTCACTTTGATTGTAGATGGAATTAAAGATCTCACCTTGATTGTAGCTTGAATCACAACAATGGAAGTGTATGAAGATTGGGATTTTAGAGGAGCATATAAGGAAGAAGCTGGAAGCTTCCGACTGTTCATGTTCTCAGTTTTCTAATATACTTTTTGTTTTTATTATTTCTATCAGATATTTTGTACCATTTGCTTATGCTTCTGTTTCTGGACCGGATCACCTTTGGGCTCAGTTATATATAAATATTCTCTTTGTTTTTATGAATAAATGGGCCTTACCCGATTAAAAAGTGACTTGTTTTTTTTAAAAGTAAGTCAATTCAAATAGGATCTTAAATGAAAGTACTTTCTTCATTAAAAGATGAGATAGCATCCACATTAATTAGGGTAACGTCTCTCACTTATGTTTTTAATTTTTAATTACCTTTCTTGATTTAAACATCATATATGGTTAAGGATTGCTTGATGGTTGATATCCTCCTGCAGAAGCGAACAGTTGGCCGAAATTGTGAACCTAGCATACACATTTATGTCAAACTGATTTTAACTAGTATAAAAATATTACAATTTTAAGAAAGTGCACGTTTTATTTCAAATTTTAAGTCTAGTGTGTAAGCAAAACTTAATGCACATCAGGATCTCAAATACATTAATATTACAAAAATTTGTATTATCAATATCTATATCTATCTATATCTTCTATATTTCTTTAAAAGCATGAACTCCTAACTTGAATGTTAAATTACTATAATACCCCAAACTTGGGTTGTTATTTTTCAATGAGTTGTGACTTTTTCGATAAGTTGTGACTTTTTTCGAAGGGTTGTGACTTTTCGAAAGAGTTGTGACTTTTCCAAAGGGTTGTGACTTCTCGAAAAGGTCATGACTTTTCAGATAAGACACAAAAAATATTTGGTCATACTACCCTTTATTGACTATAAATAGACGGGCTTCCTCTCATTCTTCAACCACAATTTTTTTAATCTTCTACTCTTCTTCTTCTTGCATTTAAAATTTTTTTTTGGTGATTTATTGTCATTGAATGAGTTCGAAGTTTAGCGGATTATGAGGTACCACTATTGTGATGAAGAAAGTCATTCTATCCTAAGAGGGTATATTTCATAACCTAGAGTACTTAGTGTAAATTTATTTGTTATTGTTAACAATTTCTCTTCTGATGTAGATGTATGCTTCTGAATATCTTTTCCAAAATTTAGAGAATTGTCACGATTTGTTTTTGATGCCCAAGACAAAAGAATGGCTTTATTTATCAATGCTACTTATGTGATTAAAACTCTCACAAAGTTTGCTACAAAATAGTAATTACAATATAAACATTACCCTTTTGTTTTACTTATTTACTATTTCTTAATATTTCAATATTTTAAACGAAAAAAACTTCATATGACTTGTAATAACGCCAGTTGAAGTTTGTATTATTTTAATTTTTATTACTTATTTAATACTTAATTTTATGAGAGAAATATTTTCATTAATGCAAATATATATTTATATTTGGGTAGGTATTTGTAATTAAATTAAAGTATTATATATGTCAGAAATGCATTATCAAGTTAACAAGATCTTCTAACTTCAAAATTTATTATTTTAAAATGTTAGAGTTTTATTTTATTTTAAAAAAAAACTCACGACCAATGTGAAAATATGTGAATATATAAAATGTAGTTGTTCTCTTCACATGTTAATATCACATCTAAACAATTTAACGTGGAATACACATGCAAAGTACATCTGGTTAAATGACAAGAAAAATACAACGCAAATATTGTCTATAAGGTAATATTAGGGAGATAAGACTAATTACATGATTAACCTCATGAAATTGGAATAAACAAATACATTATTGCATTTAACTAATAAAATTTTACGTTGACCATCTTCATAGATTTGCGTGAATAATAAATATATATGACGATCCACGTTGAACATTCACAAAATAATCTGCAATATTATTTTATTACGAAGCTTATTATTCAAATTTTCTCTTAAATAAGCAAAATACTATTTACTCTAACATATATTTTTGGAATTGGTAATTGTAACATCTCTCTAATTGAAAGAACTAGGAAGAAGTTAAAAATTGGTAATAGTCATTTTTGGAAAGAATATAAAAATCTGGAAATTTTGTTAAGTATGTTAAGTTGAGTTTTGGTCAACTTGAAAAGATCATAACTCCTAGCTCAGGATGCGTTAGGTGTAATTCCATATATCTTAGGAAAGATCTTGGAATAATCTTTCCAACTCTGCCGAGTTTGCGCGATTCCGAGTTCGTGTGAGTGAGATATGCCCATTGGAAGTTGACTTGTTCGAATAAGGAAAGTCCCATCCGGATTTTAGAAGGGTATTTTGGTCTTTTCCATACCCAATTTAATTAATTCGGTTTTGGTAATGATTTTAAGCTCTAAACTGATAGTATTCAGTTTAAACTTTTGAAAAAAAGAGTTAGGGTTTTTTTTTGTAGAAAGAACGCAAGAGGAGAAGAAAGGAGAAAAGAGCAAAGATCATCGTTCGTAAGGATTTATCTTGTGGATTTCATCAAGGGGTGATCCCTACGAGGTATATGAGAACACATAGCGTTGGGTTAGTTCACCTATGCGCCACTCATGATTCAATTCAGCAAAGTTATATTGATTTGAAAGTAAATCCTATGAGTTCTTCATGAAATTCGTTTGAAATTTTGTGGATTCTTGTCGTTAAAGTTTCTTGATATTGATTCATGTTTTAAGTGTGATTTCAAGTTGAATCTTGTATATATTGATGGTATAGTTGATTCTAAGTGTTTGGGGAAGGAACAAAGTTGAATTAGAGGGCTTAGAATTGAAAAACGAAGGATAAAGGTCGGATGCACCTAGGCAGGGGCCTGGGGCGCCGCCCCTCTCAGAGCCCCAAGAAGAGGCCCCAGTTGTTTGGGCTCTGGGGCGGTGCGCCAGACAGCGCACCCCAACCCGGTCCCTAAAGTTCAAGGGCTGGTGCCTCGCGCCTCTAAGAGCGCCAAGGACGCCAGTTCTTCCCATTCTTGCCATTATTCCCCTATCTTTCTGTACTAGTTCCTTAGCAACGTACCTATGATTTCTAGTTAATTCCAACACTCTAAGGTACGTCTAAGCATCATAAAATCATCCATAAACATGAGATCATGAACCTTGAATCCATAATTAAATTCAAGAAAAGTTAAGAATCAAGTCTAGAAGCTAAGAATCAAGTCAAGAGAAGTTCATAAAGATTTCAAAAGTCTTTCACAAACGTTTTAACTTTGTTTTAAGACTTATGTTTTAAGTTAAGCAAATAGTAAAGAGTTGAGTTCATTTCTTCAAAGATTATACGGGAACTAAGTATTCCCAAGAGTTTAAAGTGTTTTCACATTTGAACAAGAAAGGGAATTACTGATTTCCAAGAGAGCTTTATAGCTAAGTTTTGAGTGATTATCTCAAATCAAAGATAGAGTTTTGTTTTTACAAACACATGAGCTAAGTATATTTTGGGAGTAGTATTGGGCACCGATATGGGCACGCGAGTTCATAATTACTCAAGTCTCCATAAACCATGTAGCCATCATGGGTAGTACGGGTCATACTTTTTAGATGACACCTAAGTGATTTTTAGCATAGACTAGTGGATCCACTTAGTTAAGGCGTTCTATATGACGACAAAGTATAGGATAGTTCTGGCAGCGTGGGCAAGACGTTGTATCACCACTTAGGCTCATAGTGATGGTTGTCGGTTAGAGAAACTCCCACAGAAACTATATTACTTTATTATATGAGTAAGTTGAGTTGTTATTGCATTTATTTAACAAACTGAGTTTGTTTATATTGTTTTAAAATCTTTATATACATAGCATTGTATTGTTGTTTTATATTGAGTTAAGTTATTCAGGAGTTGAGTAAAGCCAAAGTAAGTGTTTCTTTCAGATTCTTTCCAAGCCTATGTTATGTTTAGCATTCCAACTTGCATACTCGTACATTCAATGTATGGATGCCAGTTGGCATGCATCGTCTTATGATGCAAACACAGGTAACCAAGATCAGCATCCAGCACCTCATTGATAAGGTTGAGCACTCAGAGTCAGTTGGTGAGCCTCATTTCTTTCTGAAACGTCCTTTTCATAATTGTTTAGCTTTTCAGTTGTTAGGATGATCGGGGGTCCTGTCCCAACATCCCTTTTTGTTTTAGAGGCTTCAAAGACAATTAGTAGTCCTTTGTCTTTACATTATTATTTCATATGTTAAGACTTGATTTGCCATTTTGGCCAAGTTGAATGCTTGACCTTTAAACATTCTTAGTTATTTTATTAAACAGTTGAGTAAAGTGCATTTGATTATTGTAATAATGCTTAGAGTCTTCCGCTGAATAAGTAAGTCAGGCTAAGGGTTCAGTTGGGGCCATCAATGGTTCTCGAGTGCCAGCCACGTCCGGGGTGTAGGCTCGGGGTTTAATGAACTTGGTATTAGAGCACAGAGTTCAAGATTCCTAGGGAGTCTATGAAGCCGTGTCTGTAGAGTCCTAGTTATTAGTGTGAAGTGCGCCATATCTATAATTAGGAGGCTGCAACATTTAGGAACTATCTCACTTCTTTCACATTCATTTCATACGATAGAGTTAATCTCTATAAAGTTTCTTTCTAACTCGTGCTTGCACATAACCGATTATGAGCTGGCCTGTGGTCGAAAGTTCCTTCATGAGGCGTTTCTTTCCTCGTGAGCTAAAAGAAGCAAAGATATGGTTGCTGACATGAGAAGTGGGATAAGTTTATTCATTTTTGGGTTGACTCGTCTGTCAAGTAAGGAAAGTAAGGTAGCCATGCTAATAGGTTACATGTGAATAGCAAGGCTGATGATCCATTGCAACAAGTTGAGGAGGACCAGCTGAAGGATAGAGAAGAGTTTAAGAAAAAGAGGACTAAGACATCAGGGAATGAATCTGGGAAACAAAAAAGTAATGTGAAACGTTCGTCCTTTCAGCAAAAGAAAAAGGGACCTGATCCATCATCTACTAGTTCACCTGCACCCAAAAACAGAGGTGAGTATAATGGTCAAAATTTGCAGAACTTCAGAGCTAAATATACACAATCTTAGGGTAGTATGTCACAAGGAGGTAATTGGACTCCTGCATGTGCTAAGTGTGGTAGAACCCACCTAGGTAATTGTTCCGATAGTTCCACAAGTTGTTTCAAGTGTGGATAAGAGGGTCACTTCATAAAAAAGTGCCCCAAGAACTGGCAAGGTAATATGAATTAGGGCAATAGAGCCTAATCCTCATCAGTTGCCCCACCAGACAAGGCTGCACCTAGAGGAGCTACTTCCGGTACTGACGGAGGAGCAAACCGCCTCTATATGATCACTAGTCGCCAAGAGCAAGAGGATTCGCCAGATGTTGTCACTGGTATGATCCATGTCTTCAATTTTCATGTTCTTCCTGAGTAACTTCTTGAACCCTTCAGTGTTTCTACACATGTTAGTGGGTCTATTCTAGCATAGAGATTCTATCGTGATTGTACCATTTTTCGATCAATAACAAGAGCACCATGGCTGATTTAGTTGAGTTAGACATGATAGATTTTGATGTCATTCTAGGTATGGACTGGCTTTATGCCTGTTATGCATCAATAGATTATAGAACTCGAGTACTCAAGTTCCAGTTACCAGTGAACCACTTATAGAGTGGAAGAGCAGTTCACTAGTGCCTAAGGGTCGTTTTATTTCGTACCTTAAGGCGACAAAGTTAGTTTCTAAAGGTTGTGTCTATCACTTAGTCCGAGTTAATGACTCTAGTGTTGAGATACCTCTTATTCAGTCAGTTTCAATAGTTAAAGAGTTCCCTAAAGTCTTTCCAAATGATCTACCTGGAGTCCCTCCTGAGAGAGAAATAGACTTCGGCATAGACATTCTTCCTGATACTCATCCTATCTCTATTCCGCCATATAGAATAGCACCAATAGAGTTTAAAGATCTTAAAGAACAATTGATAGATCTCCTAGATAAGGGCTTTATTCGACCAAGTGTCTCACCTTGGGGTGCTCCGATCTTATTTATGAGAAAGAAAGATGGTTCCCTTAGATTGTCTATAGATTACAGCCAGTTGAACAAGGTAACCATCAAGAATAAGTATCCTCTTCCAAGAATTGATGATAATTTTTATCAGCTTCACGGTGCTTCTTGTTTTTTTCGAATATAGACCTCAAATCAAGATACCATCAGTGTAAGTAAGCGAGTGTGATATTCCCAAGACAGAATTCAGGACCCATTATGGTCATTATGAGTTTTTGGTCATGTCGTTCGGTTTAACTAATGCACCTGCAGCATTCATGGACCTTATGAATAGAGTATTTAAGCCTTATTTAGATCTGTTTGTTATCGTGTTCATTGATGACATACTAATCTATTCGAGGAATGAGGAAGATCATGCTAGCAATCTCAGAATAGTTCTCCAGACTCTAAAAGTTAGAGAGTTGTATGCTGAGTTCTCGAAATGTGAGTTTTGGCTTGAGTTTGTGGCATTTTTAGGCCACATTATGTCTGGAGATGGAATTAGAGTTAATACCCAGAAAATAGAGGCAGTGCAAAATTGACCTAGACCCAGAATTGGCATTGCTTAAGGAATTTCTTGGGTTTGGCTGGCTATTATAGAAGGTTCGTAGAGGGGTTTGCATCTATTTCATCTCCATTGACAAAGTTGACTCACAAAACAGTCAAGTTTCAATGGTCTGAAGCTTGTGAGAAAAGCTTTCAAGAATTGAAAAAGTGGTTGACTACTTCCCCAGTATTGACCTTACCAGAAGGCACGCAAGGCTTTGTTGTTTATTGTGACGCATCCAGAGTTGGTTTGGATTGTGTGTTGATGAAGAATGGCAAGGTTATAACTTATGCCTCCAGACAGTTGAAAGTTCATAAGAAGAATTCCCCAATCCATGACTTAGAGTTGGCTGCCATAGTATTTTCTTTGAAAATATGGCGCCATTATCTTTATGGTGTGCATGTGGATGTGTTCATGGATCACAAGAGTCTTCAGTATGTGTTTACTCAGAAAGAGCTTAATCTCAGACAAAGGAGGTGGTTAGAATTACTCAAGGATTATGACATGAGTATTCTTTATCACCCAGGTAAGGCTAATGTTGTTGGTGATGCCTTAAGCAAGTTGTCTATGGGTAGTACCGACCATTTTGAGGAAGACAAGAAAGATCTAGCGAGACATGTTCATATACTTACACGCTTAGGAGTCCGACTAATGAATTCCACAGAAGAAGGAGTAGTGGTGATGAATGGGGATGAATCATCATTAGTGTCAGTAGTAAAAGAGAATCAAGACCAAGATCCTATTTTGCTTGAATTGAAGGAAGATGTGCATAAGCAAAAAGTAATGGCTTTTGAATAAGGGGGAGATGGTGTGTTGAGGTATCAAGGCAGATTGTGTGCACCAAGGGTGGATGAACTCCAATAGAGGATCATGGCACCAGATATTCCATTCACCCGGGTTCCACAAAGATGTATCGTGACTTGAGCGAAGTCTATTGGTGGAATAGTATCAAGAAGGGCATTGCAGAATTTGTTGCCAAGTATCCAAATTTCCAACAAGTTAAAGTAGAGAATCAAAGACGTGGTGGCTTGGCTCAGAATACAGAACTTCCGGAATGGAAGTGGGAGATGATCAATAAAGACTTCATCACAGGTTTACCAAGGTCTCGCAAGCAACATGATTCTATTTGGGTGATTGTTGATAGAATGACAAAATCAGCCCACTTTTTGCCGGTAAGGACTACCCATTCAGCAAAAGACTATGCTAAATTGTATATTCAAGAGGTAGAAGGACTCCATGGGGGTGCCAATTTCGATTATTTCAAATAGAGGTGCACAATTTACTGCACAATTCTGGAAATCCTTTCAGAAAGATTTAGGTTCAAAGGTAAACTTGAGTACTGCTTTTCATCCTTAGATGGATGGTCAAGTAGAGCGCACTATTAAGACTTTAGATGATATGTTAAGGACATGTGTGATTGATTTCAAAGGTAATTGGGATGATCACCTACACCTTATTGAATTTGCTTACAACAATAGCTACCACTCTAGCATCCAAATGGCTCTTTATGAAGCTCTTTATGGGAAAAGATGCAGATCTCTTATTGGATGGTTTGAAGTTGGTGAAGTTGGGTTGATAGGACTAGACTTAGTTCATCAAGATATAGAAAAAGTGAAAGTTATTCAAGAGAGATTGAAAACAGCGCAGAGTTATCATAAATCCTACACTGATGTTAGGAGAAGGGAGTTGGAGTTTGAAGTAGATGATTGGGTCTACATGAATGTTTCACCCATGAAGGGTGTTATGATATTTGGTAAGGAGGGGAAGATAAGTACCCGGTATATTTGCCCTTACAGAATTTCCAAGAGGATTGGCAAAGTAGCTTATGAGTTGGAGCTACATCAAGAGTTAGCCGCGGTTCATCCGGTATTCCACATCTCCATGTTAAAGAAGTGCATGGGCGATCCTTCATTGATCATACCAATTGATTATAGTGGTAGCAAGGATAGTTTATCTTATGAGGAGATTCCAGTTCAGATTCTAGATTGCCAACACTACAAGAAAAATAGCCTCTAAGGAAGGGAAATCTGGTCCCTAAAAATCTAAATCTGATCCCAAAAGCAAATTTCAGACCAGAAAATGTTGGTCGCCACCCGTCGTAACCGCCTTCGTCGCTACAGACCTTTTGCGACGGGAACAAAATACTGGTCCTTAAATGGTATTCGAGACGGGAAAAAATATAGTCGTTAAATCCTTTTAGAGACTACATATCTAGTCTCAACTAGACAATATATATCTAGGTAAAGTCTATTTTCTGGTCGTTAAATCTTTTTAGCGTCTATGAACACCTGGTCCTAGTAATCGTTAGAGACGAGAACATTCTGGTCCTTGATTAGCTTTTGGGATGAGGATGACCTGGTCCTTGATTTGTTATAGGGACCAAAATCATTTCTCGTCCTAGATTATTCTTTAGAGACGAGATATTTCTGGTCCTAGATTGGCCATCAATGGTCCTAGATTAGTTGATATCACAATAAAAATAATTCTTCAACAAATACAAAATTACTATTAAAACTTTCAATTAAAAAAGAAGA
>JAJOOH010037934.1:0-12384 GCA_029582605.1 Solanum gracilifrons | reverse complement strand
CCCCCCCCCCCCCCCCCCCCCCCCCCCTCACTTCATCTCTCTTCCACTTTTATTTTTCTTCTTGGATCTTTTCCACCATTTTAATTTTTTTTTCAATTAATGACAAATTAAGGAGAAAAATAACAATGACATTCATTTATAAATAATTAGTTCATAGAAGATGATTTAATTAACCAACTTTGTACGTATACTGCAATTTTTCTTTTGTATATATCCAAAATAGTTTTTATTATTTATTTGAGAAGAGTTTAAATTTGAACCAATCAGATTAGCAACATAATAATACATATTTAATAATTCTACTTTAGGACAACTGTTAAAAATAAGGGCAAATATGAGCCAAATATTTATATCTAGGGTATTCTTGAGCCAAAATATTAACGTCAAGAGTATTTGAAGGTCCGAAATATGGATTACAGATTATTTTGTACCAATTTAAATAATTGAGGAACACTTTAGGTCCTTCTCCCTAATAAATTTCGGCATTGTCTAAATTTGATTAGTGTGTGCAGTACTAAGTAAATACCGTGCTAGGGTTGAGGGCAGGAGAGAGAGATGTTGTTTCAATTGATGAAGATAATTCAAAGTCAAGGAAAATAGTTTCTGTTTATTTCTTGAATTTAGTGAATTTTAGTTATACTAGTTCTCATAGTAGGTTTGGGAAACTCATTGTTTTCTTATATGTTTAAGAAATTCTTTATTATTACTCTCAGAGGTTGTTTGGTACAAACATTGATAATGCAGAGATTAGTAATGCATGAATTAGTTACGCAGGGATTAGTAATGCAAGGATTAGTAGTGTAGGGATTATTTTTTGTCAAGTGTTTGGTTCATTACTTTCCACTTAATCTTGTGTTTGATTTAAAACTCTACAAAAAAATTATTTCCTATTATACCCTTATGTTATTATGAGATTGTTAATTTCATGTAACTGGGTCAAGGTAGATAACCACCTGACAATATATTTTTTTTTGTAGGATTTTCTATTCCATTTAACAAGTTAAGTCATATATATATATATAAATTGTTATTAATTTTAAGGTGTGATGTACCACTATAAAGAGATCATTAATGACACAGTGTATTTCTAATTTTTTGTTGGTCAAATATATCTTAAACTTAATATAGATTTAAGACTACTTAAATTATTCAATACCTAAAGCTTGTTTTTTAAAAATAAAAATAAATAGTTCAAGAGGTTAATCGACAAACTATCTTGAATAAAAAAAATCAAGAAAAAATGGAGAATTTTTTTTCCAGTGAAATCATTAAATTACACAAAACGAATTTGGAGAATTAAAAAAAAATATTTACAACAATTTCAATATAAATAAAAAGGGAATTAAATTACAAAAGAAATTTAGGAAAAAGAATAAGGGGATAGTATAGTCATTTAGAGATCTTATCCAAGGTTTGTTAAACCTTGGATTAGTTATCCCTCCATTTTCTAGGGATAAGATAAGACCACATATGATGGATAAGGAATCCATGGATTAAATTAAATAAAGTAACCAAACAATGTATTAGATGGACTAAATTTCAATCCACGAATTATTTTATCTAATACTGCCTACCAAACGGGTCCTTATAGGTTTGAGAAAGCCATTTCATGTAGGTTTAGGGATAATTGGGACTTGTAAATAAGGGTTGTAATTACAAATTCTTTGTACTATTCTTCTTATTTATAATGCACCCAACTCTATATATCTCCTTTTGTCCTAAGTATGTTGGTTTGACTAAAGCTCGTTAAATTCTTACGTTATTTTTATTTGTGGTAGTTCACCCTTGATCTTCTACCACACTGTTAACCAGTTCAAGCAACACAAATCCAAGTGTATTCTCGATTATTATTTTCTTCTTCTTTCTTACTTCATGGACAATTTAAATCAAAATAATGATTTGACGATTTAAAGGATATGTTGAAAATTTTCATCTCTAAAATTTAAAGGATAAAATAGAAGAGCACGAACCATGAGCAGTGATTTTATATGATTGTGATCTATATCTTTGGGATTTTCTGCACTGAGGTTGAGTAATACTTCCAAAACATCATTCTTTTCACCGTGGCTGCTTTGTTTTTCCTCTAATCGTTCATTGATCAAATCACCTAAAAGTTTAAACAACTTACCAAAATGGACATTTGTGCGATACCTTATTTTTTGAAGATCAATCTTTTCAAGTATAGGGAAATAATCTGCTAGGTTAATCTTCCCAGCCTCTTCCATGATGCCCCAAATCATATCCTTCAACTCAACCTTTAAAATTAAAAAGGGTCAAAAACAGGACATTTGATATACTTCTTATATTCTAATTTATATGACTTATTTCTTTTTTTTTTTATAATATAAATTTCAAAAGTCTTCCTTTCTTTTTTTAAATCTGTATCAAGTCAAACTAACTCATATAAAATGAGACGCAGGGAGTACCGTATACAAAAAATCATAACAAGGTATTCACAATCATGTTATTTAGTTTTACCTTTGAATCCGAAAAGGGGTCTGCCAAGTCCTTGGAGAAAAGGGTGTTGCACATCAAATTGAAATTAGTCTTGAAAACAACTTGACATATATCCAAAGCTTTACCTTGTTGACTACATTTTGCACAATAAGCAATCAACTCTTTCACCTTTTGAGACCTTAGATGTTCGTTCACATCAAGCTTATTGGATGAGAAGATATTTGTGTTCAAGATTTTCCTAAGCGTTCGCCATTGAGGACAAACAGGAAGACATGCCACAGAAAATTTGCAATGGTTATGTGCTTGAAGGGCATTAGTGATAAATCTAGTGGAAAAGGCTAAGTCTTGCTTTTGAAGGACTTGTTTTGCCATGGTTGATGAAGAAATGACCACTATTGTTTTTTGTCCTATTTTTAAACTCATAATTGGACCATATATTTGTGCAAGATTGACTAGTGATCTATGATGTTTTGTACCTAACAAATGAAAATTTCCAATAATTGGCCATGGTGATGGACCTGGTGGAAATTTTTTGTTGCCTCTATTGCATATTTTTGCTATAATAATGTAAAAAAAGCTCAAGGCCAAAACTGATCCAAGCACAAATGTATAGTTATCCATTTTTGATACTATTCACAAAGTTGATGTGTAAGAAATTTGCACCTATATCAATAGGGAATGCACATTTATATAGAGGAAAGACATAGAGTAGTATCTGAATTTGTCTAGAATTTTTTTTAAAAAACATCTTAATTATGCAGGTGTTTTATTGCCTACTTAAATAATTTGGAAATGATACTATTATATCGCGTTTCAATTACTTTCAGATTTTTAAAAGCAAGTGTTATCACACACCAATCATTATGTGACAAATATTAATTTGACTTAATCCCTCCATGGAGTAATTGAATTGTTGAGACATTTTTCATTTTTCAAATTAACTTAATTATTCAGTTTTCAAGACTACATTTAGAATGTTCTTTCAATTTTACCCTTTATTAGTTAGTATTGGAATTAGTGATTAATTAATATTTAGTTATTTTAATCATAAATTTGACAATAATTAATAAGGGCAAAAATTGAAAACTATGTTCAATTTATGTCTTAATCTACTTTTCTTAAAGGGTGTGAAACACCTCAAAAATCCAATTAATATGAAATGGAGGGAGTATAATATATATTTTTTTATTTTAGGTTTTTCTTTATTTTTTTCTCATTTACTTTTTATTTTATTTTTACTTTAATTTTGAATTCTCCTTAAATTTCACTTCACCTCCCACCCCACGTTCAATCTGATCCCACCTCCATTTTCTTTCTTTCTTCTTCGCCTCTCACCCCCACCCCACATTCAAGCTGAGCTCCTCTCCCATTTTCGTTTTTTTTCTTCCTCTTTAGCCAACTTCCTTTTTTTCGGTGATTTTTTAAAAAAAATCATATTATTTTCTAGACTTTGTTGAGTTATTGATAACAAAATTAATTATTTTTCTAAGAAATTTTAAAATTTTAAAGGTATCATCAATTAATTTTTCTCGTTTTCATATAACTTTCAAAATTAAAAATGATAAATTTGAAAGAATCAGTGAATTCTCCAAAAATAAGAATAGCTTGATTGAAATTCAAATAAAATAAGTAAATGATACCTTATAATCATCTTGAAATCTAATTGGTTTATCAAAATTTTCAAAATGTAAAAAAATATTTATATAAAGTTTTAAAATTGAAGAGAGTTAAACTAATACTCCTTCTGTTCTTAATTACTTGTCGACTTTTGAATTGACACACATATTAAGAAAACAATGATTGTCATAGTGAGTTTAGCATTTTACTTTTATTAATTATGAAGTGGATGAATTAAAATTTTAAGATTTTTTCAAGAAGTTCTACATTTTTCAAAGTAATTAATTGAGGGTATAATAGGTAAAAAAAAATGTCCTTTCTTGATTTGTCAAAATGAACAAGTAATTAGGGACAACTAGAAAAAATGTGAATAAGTAATTAGGGACAGAGGGAGTCGTAATAAAAGAGGGAGGGTGGACATGTGGTAAAAATTGTGACATTGAAATTAAATGAGGAGGTTCAATAGAGATGACAGTGAATTTTGAAGAAAAAAATAGAAAGAGAAACAAAAAATAATACTCGTAAGAAAAAAGAAAGTTAAAATAATAAGAAAAATAAGAAAATATATTTTAAAATAAAAATAGTACAAAAACGTAAGCTACTGCAACATTAGATAAGTTCTTCCGTCAATTATTAGATAATATGTTCATTTAAAAGTATATTCTTTGCATAAATATAAATTATAAAACTATCCTTTTCAATTCTTGCGTAATTGGCGCGGCATTTAACATTTTTTGCAAATGACTTTAAAACATATATCGATCGTGGATTCAATGACAATTAACTAATGTCAATAAAGATTTTATTACTCTTTGTTAATGAGTATATTTATTATCGTTAAAAGTTATTTTTAATTTGTTGTAACAATATGTGGCTACACCAACAAAGGTTGTGGTGGAGTGGTAAGTACCCCTTCATCTTTAACCAAGAGGTCTGGAGTTCAAGCCCGCTTGGGTACGGAGTAGGCTTTCTTGGGAGCGTTTTACCCCCTAATATGGGACTTTTCGGTGCGAATCTGAATTTAATCGAGTGTGGATATCGGATACCGAATGAAAAACAAAAAAAAAACGATATGTGTGAAGTTACTAATAAATGAGCAAGGGACCATTATAATTAGCTTACCCAAAATATCTTTTCAGCTTATGGATTGATTTATTTAAGGTGTTTTAAAGTAATTTTGTACGTCCTCGATCAATTTATTTTTAATTGTCATGACTTCCATTTTTAGAGTTAAACGATAAAAACTTTGACTAACACTATTCGATATTACTTTTTTCATCATAAAAACTTTGAACCAATCTAGGTTCGGTGCAGAGGATAATATGTATCAGGTAACATATTAATATATAACTTGTCTGAACCGAACCTTGATTGGCAAGTATTTATTCTAACTTCGAGTTCGTGAATTAATTCAGTCAATAATTAAACAAAACTGAATAAAAAGAGGACAAACTCATAATATATAAGAAAGAAACTACGGGCGTCAAAAATGAGCCCAACTATAGGTAATTAATCTACGCATAATTTTAAGAGTTGGGTTTAAAATAATTTGAATTGGGTTCAATCTCAACTCATCAAGTCTTAACTCATTTTTAGAGAATCCTCATTTGAGCCCAATTTAATCTCCAATTTCAATCCGTTTTAAGACTCTTTAGTTTCATTGATGTAATGCATGTTACTATTTAAATGCATGAATTACTATCTATTTTATATCTTTTAGGATTTATCTATCCCTTTGTAACTTTTAAAAAAAAATAATTTTCTTGAATTGAAATTCAAATGGTGGTTATAAAACTTAAATAACAATATATTAAAATTATTGAGATTAAACGGGTCAAATTGGACGGGTCAAGACCCAATCCGCTTTTAAGCCCATTTGAGCCCAAAGTAAACTTGGACGGGTTAAAACCCAACCAAATTTTTATTTCAACCCATTTAAATATCTTCAATTTCAACTCAATCCACTCATTTGAAATCTCTAAAAGAAACCATTACTATGGCAAGAAGGAGTAATTGCATTAAGAACAAACGGCATTGGTATTGGTGATCTTAAGACAAGCTTAAGTCAAGAACTCGACCTAATGCTTAGAATCTGTCATTGGTACTTGCGATTAATTGCCTACTCAGTTGCAGAGAGATCAACAAGTAGGATACCATACCCTACTAATTAACTATATATTTTTATTGTTTAGTGGTACATATATTATATATATATATACCATACGTACAAGGGCAGTTCAAATCTGTTGGTGGCCTAAGACTAAAATCAAATTAGAGGCCTTAAAAAAAAATTAAAAAAATATAAATTTAAAATATAAACTATCAATAGAACAAGTAAATTCTTAAACTTTGAATAAGAGAGATAGAAAAAATAGAAGATAGAAAGAGAGGAGGATAGAATATATAAAAATAAAATTAAAAAAAGAATAAGGTAAAAAATAAAAGAGATAACTTGTAGATTAAAAAAAAAAAGTACACAATTTTTTTATTGAAAAGGTAAAAAGTAATTGTCATATCTATCACTTCATTAATGCCGTTTACATTTATTGTCTTAGTTCTAATTATTATTATTTTTAATTTAATCCTATCTAATTATCTAAAAAATGGGGCCCCTAAAATTATGGCCTAAGGCAAATGGCTTTTTTGTAACCCTTACTAGCCGCCCTGCATACGTACATATTTGTTTTTTAGGAATATCACTATCTAGGTAATTAATGCTATATCTCTCCCTACCATATTTGTCAACTAGCTACTACATATCTTTATGAATCTATCTCCTGTAATCCTAAAAAAAAGTTGTTCCAGTTGGTGTATCAGTTCAAGATTTGATCACTAATGACGCGAACGACAAGATTATTAGTCAAAATAATTAAATGAAAGATAAGCATTTTTTTAAGATTTATATTAATATATTATGTTCCTGTAATTGTGGCATAACTAGTATTTTTAAAAATATTTTAATTATTTAAAATAATTTTATTTTTTTTGGAAAAAAGCTATAGAAAATAGAAATTACTAGATTTAAAAAAAAATATTTTTTGGATCTTGAAAAGATATATTGTTTTGATTTTGATAAATTATGGGAAAAAATTAATAGAGGTGGATTTTTATTTCATTCAATAAGAAAATGACACTTAATAAGTATTTAAAAAAAAGGGTTGTTAGTTGTAAGGGTATAAGTGAGCAAAAAGGTGGATGGAAGGGTAATTTTAGACCAAAAAGATGAGTAGAAGGGTATTTTTACACCAAAAGATGGATGAAGGGTATTTTTAGACTTTTTCCTGTACTTTAGGGATATTTTTTGCCCTTTTCTGTTTAAATTATTATTAGTATCTATTGGACACTTAAACTCCTTTATAAGTGTAGCAATTTGACACAGTTTGGAAAATTTAAGGGTCTGTGTATTCGATTTATCAAAGCTATGCAAATGTGGGTGATTCTTATAATAAACTTGTAGGCCGAACCACTTGAACATGATAGTAAATCTTATTTATATACTTAAACTATAGACTATTATAATTGAGCACCAAACATATGAGAAAGTATTTGTATTAGACACTTTCAACTTCTATTATGGAAAATGTTTTGTACATATTCTCAAAGTGTTCATTACATAGATAAGCTAATCATATAAAGTAAGTCTTCTTCTTTATATATACACATTATGACGTCATCATCGATTGACATATGCATGAGGTTTTATTGGTTACTGATGCTAAAAGGAGGTGATATAATTTAAATGGCTATAATGTCCTGCTACTTATGATCGCTTGAGAACATGCACAAAATTTTATTTAAATTTTTTAGTAGAAAATATCTCGTAGAAACATCTATTATGTGTTCAAATATTTAATTGAAACATTGTCATAGTTTGTATTTGACCAAACTTTTATCAATAGAAAAGCTAACAATATTACGGTACATTCAAGTTTTAGTTAGTAAACTATAGAGGAGTATGCAGAAGGGGGTCACTGGGTTTACGTGAATCCATGTTCTCCTCCTGAAATCATATATAGTATTGTTATATTTTTAAATTTTTATTAAATATAGATGTGTGAACCCACAATCGAAGTATCATATAATGCAATGATGATTGAGATTAGAAATTTGAATTTTATATATATCTTGTATTATTTTTCTTTCTAAAATTAGGTAACACCTCTCTAAGTGGTTATTGGTAGCACTTTTGGCGTTTTAATTAATTAATCATTTCAATTTTAGACCTATAGATTTAAATTTTTAATTCAATGATACAAACCTAAATGTCAAACCGATTAGATCCACATTTTCCTAATAATGCACCCATCATTCCAAAATATTGGATATGCCTCTAGTAAACTGTATGAGAAGAACTCTAGTAACAAAAAATGTGAGAATGGGAAATTTTCTCTGAATAATTGATTTATGGCTAATATTTTAATAAGGTGATTTTTCTTTTAGCATATCATCTATTAATTACTAAACGAATTAAAAAATTTATTACCTTATTAGTGTAAGTAGATTCTATACCGGTGGTGGTTGTGGGTGTCAATAAGGGCTAGGAGGGGTGGAGCTAGCAAGGAATAAGGGGTTCATCCGAACCTTCTTCAATGAAATCTTGAAATGAAAGAAATTGAAATTTCCAAACAAAATCTTGCCTCCTGGACCATGGAGCCTACCTTTTATAGGAAATTTGGAGCAATTAATGAAAACTCAAGATCTTTTTTTGGCAAATAGGCCAAAAATTATGTTGGCAAGTATCATATTTTTATGATTGCACCAACATAGGATAGTTCATATTGAGATTATTGGAGAAATACGAGGAAAGTTTGTGTCCTCGAACTTCTTAGCTCAAAATGGTCAAATCTTTAACACCCCATTTCACCCTGTGCTTAGCATTTGGTGTACGGATAGTTTTGATTTTGGGGGCCCAACATTTGGTGAGATAAGCCCTGCTTTGATACCATGTTAAATTAGGTCTTGGGTTTAACTCGCACCCCAAAAGTTAGCTCAAAGAGAGGAAGATTGTCTAGGCTTTATAAAAAGTCCACACATCTCATTAACCTCCGATACGAGACTTTTGTCATTTTTTAACAATATCAAATCTCATTTCAAGCACACCTGACTCATTGATCAACTTATCAAACAATTTTTTTTGGTTTGCGAATACTACAACATGTAGGTGAAAAATCATACATGATCGAAATAAGTTGATAAAGGGAGGATTTGACTTAACCGATTTGTTCCCTTCCCAAAAATGGCTTCATAACATTAGTGGAATGAAGTCCGAATTGTCAAAGGCGCACTTAAATGTTGATGAAATCTTGGAGAAAAATCATTAATGATCATCTAGATAATCGAGCAAAAGGTAAGAAATGTAATGGTAAGTTTGAAATTGAAGATTTGGTTGATGATTTACTTAAAGTGATGGGGAGTGGAGAATTTGGATATCCTATCACAAATCAGAACATCAAAGCATTCATTCTTGTAAGTCTAACACATCTTTAAAAGATTTTTTTTAATGTTATAAACCTAAACTTCAATCTTTATATATACCTTTAATTTTAGGGCACTCAGAAATGGTCCTAGCATAGACCACGGAAGGGACCTACGGACCGTTGGTCGGTCCACGGACCATGGTCCAGTGGCCGTAGGCAAGGCCAAATTCTCTGACCACCAACCACAGTTCACCAAGATGGACCGTAGGTCCATCCACGGTCTGTTAACTGGGTCCGTAGGTCGGCAGGTCGGAGGCAACTGGCAGTTTAACTTAAGGGCAGTTGGTTCTTTTCCTAATTAATTGGTTCCTATACTATGTCGTTTTGTCTATATTTAGAAACCCCCTATATAAGCCCTTTTAACCCCAAATTCACCCATTTAATTCATTCCTCCTAAATCCCAAAAGAAAACCAAAACCTCCTTCCAAAAAAATTCTCTCTCTAGAAGAAGATGAAGATGATGATTTGAGCAATGGTTAGAAGAGCAAGCTTTTGCACTTCAATTTCTTTGGGCATTCTGATTAAGGTATGGTAGTCTTCATCCATGGATAGCTTTCATCCATGGAGCCTCTCAAAACCTTCAATTTCAAATTGTAGAAATCCCCAATTGTTTGAATTTGATTCAAAAGTCATGGGTTCCTTTAAAACTTGATTTTAATGATTGAATTGAATTATATTAAGCATGAATTGATGATTTCCTATGGTTTTTATGATGTATCCCCAAGAACCCATGAAATCCTCATATTTCTCAAATTTGATGATAAGATGTGGGTCTTTGTTGATGAAAGAAGAAATTTTATGAATTAATGCATGAGGTGATAGAGTCACATGATTTATAATGAAATCCATATCTAATGCTTAAATTCTAGATGTGTTGATTCACGGTGAGCTTTGAACCTCAAGGAGGTAAAGTATGAGATTATGCATTTTCTTTGAAGCCTATCTAATTGTCTTAATAATGCTTTGAGATTAAAGTGTTAATGATTATGTTAGTTGTTGTGGGTTAATTGAAAGGTTATTCTCATGAATTCATGATGAACATGATGTGAAAGGTTTTCTCACAATAGTAATAATTCTAAGGTTGAAAGGCTTTTCTCACCTAATTGAATCTAAGAGTAAAAGTGATCATGGATGATGATAGTTGCTCACGCATGGTCTAAAGAGCTAAAGTAATGATGTACCTTGAATCGGTAGGCCAATGACACCTTTTCATGAGTAACTAAAAAGAGTTATTCCAATGATGTACCTTGAATCGGTAGGCCAAGGGCGCCCTTTCCCGAGTAATGATGTTGATAAAGAATTAACTACTCCATGGGAATTTAATGCTTAGCACCGAGTGGATATTGTATGAGATGGAGGCTCTCCCGTAGTAAGGCCGGGTTTCTAGAAGAAATCTCTTGAGATGGAAGCTCTCCCATAGTAAGGCCGAATCTCTCTATCCCATAAACTACGTGCCCCCATAGGATATTTAGCTAGTGGATCCACCTAAGCTAAGAGTTACCGGTTCTACCTTAGGCAAGTAGACCAATCCTTTTCGGTGAGGGAGTCACTGGATTCCATGTTTCAACACACATGGTCTCATGTCGATTAAGGCTTATTTCCCACAATAACAAGATGTTTAATAGTGAACTAAGACATGCTTCAAGAAGTATCCCGTAAGTGTTCAAATGTTCTAAAGATGATGCTAGCTTGTGTTGAATATGATGTTTTGACTTATGTTTTCCAACTATCTCTATGATGATGTTTAAACTTGGTAAAGTGCATGCTTTCAAATGAAATGTTCATTTTTGCATGTTTTCAGTGTTTTTATGCATGACTACCACACTTAGTGCATTTTTGTACTAAACACCTACTTTTGTCTACATTTTCTCCAAGTGTAGGGTCCGGCACTAGAGGTGATCATACTTGTGGCTAGAGCTTGGATTTGATTGTTCCTGAGCTTGGTGAGTCCTCATGATTCGAGGACGGATTTATTGTTTAGTTTCCATTTCTTGTATTTCCTTTTGGACATGTTGTATGGGCTAGACCCTATTTCATCCACTATTGTAATAGATGGTTATGATGAAACAAAGTGTCTAGACTTTCGCTGCTTTTATGAAAAACTTTTTAAGACTTGAAATTATGTATTACTCTTGTTATTCTATTTCTTATGTTATGAGGACTAAGGGGATTGTATGGAGTCCTTCGAGGTTCTAGACGCCTTGTTACATCTAGAGGGTACCCTGGGTCGTGACAAGTTTTGGCTTAGTTAGAGATTTGTAGCTATAGTTTGCTTAATTACGAATTATAGCTACATGTTAGAGAGTGGACAGAGGCGAACGAGATTTGAGAGAGAGAGGGGGGTTGAATACCTATTGTATTCGTTGTATCACGAATACAATTGATACAACATATTTGTATCAAAATACAATTGCATTCATTTTAGGAGGAGAGATGCGAGCGAGATCGAGAGAAAGAGGAGAGATGTTGAATGCATGCATATTCGTTGTATCATGAATACAATTGATACATAATGCAAATAAAGTTGATACAAAATATATGTGTATGTGGACAATTGATTGGTATCATATATCAAATATAATTGTATCAATTGTATTTACGAACACAATTGACAAAATACAAATTTTCATAATACAATTGATAAAAAATAATACATATACAGTTGATACATAATACAAAATATAGATAATAAGGAATATAAATATATTAGATACATAATACAAAATACAACTGTCATATTTAAGTAGAATGTTTTTAGGTGGCAACTGTTTAGGATGGAGAGAGGGGGGGGGGGGGGGGACACAAGGGAGAGAGAAATTTTTTATAAAAACCT
>JAJOOH010037928.1:0-11529 GCA_029582605.1 Solanum gracilifrons | reverse complement strand
TATAAAAAAAAATATTGTGCGTGTAATTAATATAGAGCAACTTTCACATATAGCAAACACAAAAATCATATTTGTATGCTATAGCTATAGTTTGCATAATTGCGCTTCATAGCAAACAAAAATATGTATATTTCGCTATACATATACAAAAGAAAGAAGTTGTATATAATCTGTTTTTGTTTCGGTATACATATACAAAAGATCAATTGTATAATATGTGTTTGTATAAAGCGAGAATGAGAGAAAGACAAAAGAGAAATGGGCAGGGAAATATTTGTATTGTATAATTATAAGTGTATAGGACGAAGATATTCGTATTTGAATGTGTATATACAATTTTCTCTTGCTTTATACAAACAGAAACGCAATTTATACATTTTTGTTTATATAAGCGAGAGAGGCGAGGGAGAGACTGGCGAGGGAGATCTGGAAGAGTGGCGAGTGAGATCTGGGAGAGGGGAGAGAGGGGAACGAAAATATATGTATATATACAATTTTCTCTCGCTTTATACAAACACAAACACATTTTATACATTTGCGATTGTATAAAAAGCGAGAAAGGCGAGGGAGAGAACGAAAGTGGCGAGCGAGATTCACCAGGAGAGAGGCAAAATAGCAACAGTTTGCTATGGGGTACAATTAAATCAAACTATGTTTATAACATTTAATTTAAATTAATAGTTTGCTATTATATACAACTTTCCCATTAATATATAACGTGTATACCGATTAAAAAAAATAAGCTCAGTTAGCTGCTAGCTTGAATCGACGTGTGATGAGATGGATTTAGTTCCATATGATGAAAAAGGTTCCAATTCCAAAGCTTAATGCTGATTTTGATGCATCTCTCCACATAACCAAATCAACTGATGAAAAATAATAATAATTCCAAACCAAAGAAGAGAAAATTAGAATCAAATATTTTGTCTCATGTTTATTTGTATTGGAGTTCAATTATTTGGATTCGTGTCATGTACGGTCTCATTCAGGAGAAACGCTCCCCATCAAAAAAAAATCTACCCATAGCTTGAACTTGACTTAACATATGACAACGTTTTCGAAGTAGAAAAGAAAAATTTGAAAACCAAGCTTATTATATATTCTCAATTTTTAAGTAACAATTCACTTGTAATGTGTATAACAAAAACAGTCTTGTCCATTCTGAAAAACTAAAATTGTCAAAACTCATAAACCAATATCAATAATGGTTCCTTATTCGTTTTCTCTAAATTCTAATTAAGTTTTTGATATTTTTCTTCGTTTTTTCTTGAGTTTATTGAAAGGAACAATACTAAACACTTATAATTTTTATTTTTTTTAGGAAATCAAATAAAATAAGCATCCACCTTTTTTATGTTTATTTTTGAAAGTTGAGTTTTCCTTAATAGTATTTTTTATGTGTTAGAATTGATGTTTCAATTCTATACTTTTTCAGATATCGCGTATGTGAAATTTAGTAGCTTGACTAATATAAATTCAGGTTTGACAGATTTACTAACGGATATAAAGTGGAATTATCATGAAGTTATTTATCTCCATTACTCGAATCTAAGATCTGTGGTTAATATATTGGAAGGAATTTCAACAATCCCTCCACACCTCTTGCTAGTAAGTTTCAAAATATCTGAATTCATTTATGTTTCATCGATTTATATCCAATTTTCCTTGAATATATTTGTTTTATTGGTTGAAGGATCAACGACACATATTTCAATTGATTAAATATTACATGTACTGATCCAGGTATTACAAGGACCAAAATTGGTGAAAGATCTGCACAGAATAGGAGTGCTTCTTATGCTAATGTGAATAAAATGCATGATAAATCAGTTTCTTGACATGTGCGTTGCGCGTGTATATCTGTAATAAAAGATTTTATAAAATAACATTAATATTATATTAAATCAAAGCTTTGAGTAAATAATTATATTCCCTATGTTCCAAATTTATGTAATTCCTTTTAAATTTTCAAGAGTCAATTGTTTAAATTTTGATGGTGCATTCAAACATGAAATTTTGGATTTAAAAAAAAATAAGTAAAATTTAGCACTTTAGTCCTGTAATATTGCACTGTGAACTAGAGTCAAATAGAAAAACATATTAAAAAGCATTCTTAACAACTCAATTCAAAGGAATAAAGTGATTATGCAAATGATGTTTTAATTATTCAGCCAATCATAAATTTCTCCAACAATATATACTTGGATAAAGAAAAATATAAACAAAGCAATATAAATAAACTAGTAAAATCTCAACCTGTTTGAGGGTTATTGGGTGGGTAGTTATGTTTCATGCTTTAACTTATTGGTTAGAGCTTTTAAATGATCTATTTCGCTTGTCTATTAATAAGATATTGATTGATTCAGTATCGGAAAGGATGTTTGTGGTTCGGTTATTGGTTAAAATCAAAATCAAATCAATTTAATTGGTTTTTTAAATTTTTAAAATCATACCAAACCAAATGAAAAAAATAACTATCGGTTTGGTTATTGTCGGTTTGGTTTGGTTTTGTTCGATTTTTCTGGTTTTTCAATTTGGGAGTAATAATTTCTTTATTCAATTAAGCAATACTAGAGTTATTATTACACAAACAAAGTGATTCAATTAATATAAAAGTGTGACTATCTTATGTGAGGTAGGGTAAATAAAGACTAAAGAAATGGATTTTGATGGACTAAGACTTAGGGTTGTAATAATTGGGCTAACATTTTAAGTATTGGGTTTGAGAAAATGGTGAAGTTAAAGACTTCAGCTAATTAAAATTTAACAAAATATTTATATTTTATTTATGAATAATATATAAATAATTATAAAATTTATAAGTTAACGGCTTACTCCATAAAAAAAAATTGACTAATCCCCCCTCACATTGATAAGTCATTTATTATAAAATTGTAATTTGTTCGTCAACTGTTAATTCGATACATCGATAATAATAATCCAATAGGTCAAATTTGCAGTTTATCGATTACGGTTCGATTTTGAACATCCTTAAATACGTTTTGATGATTTCGAACTTGCTAAACATCGTTATTGATTGGTCTGAACTCTGAAGGCTTTGGTCCGGAGCCCATATTACAAATTGAGATGGGCTTTAGGCTCATTTTGTTTATTTCGTTTGCAAAACACTAAAAGAATTCTTATTTCAACTTCATTTTTTCAAAAAATAAATTCAACACAAATAACAACTTGTTTGGATTGTTGAATTAGATTGTTAATTTAAATATAATGTTTGTTTTGATTGTTATTTATATTTTATTATATTGTTCACTAAATCCATTGTTATCTCTTATAAAAAAATATTTTTAAAAGAATGATCAAAACTTACATAGTTTGGATATCGTAAAGTAAAAGTGTCACATGACAAATAAAAATACTTAACACTCATAAAATAAATGAACTCCATTAGTATCTCTTGTATTCTACTTATAACTACTACTTACATGCAAATCTCCATGTGTTTGTAATATACCTGAAAACCCCCCAAAAAGAAGAAAACAAAAAAAAAAAATTAATTTATCTTCTTCTCATATAGACCCCGGAGGTTACAACTTTGTTTTACGGTGTTTGGATTTACATGAACAAAAAGTCGTCAAACAGCATTAAATAAGGTTGAAAAAATAGGTCATAAACCGACAATCATCATACAACTACCTGCATGTAAACTCCAGGTGTTTATACTGTATCAGACTAAATTGAAAAAGAAGAGGGAAAAAAAAGACTTCCCATAGACTCCTACAAGTTTGTATAAATAAAATTTGAGTGAAGTTACAACTTTTTATCGGTTGAATTTGGGATTATATAAACAAAAAACCATCAAATAGCTTTAAATGACAATAAGAAATTAGGTCGTAAAATGACAATATGAAATAGTCACATTGTAAGAAGCCCAACCATTTAATTTGCTATTTGTTCCTTTTATAAAAAGAAACAAAATAACTTTATAGGCCATATTTTTTTGCAAAATAACTTCCCCTTATTAAACACACACATATGCTAAATTGCAAAATAACTTCCCCCTTATTAAACACACACATATTATACATAATTTATCACTTCAATTTTTTTATGAAAAATATTTAAAGATGACTTGCAACTTGCCTTCTAATAAAATCAGACATATATATCACCTTAAAAATCCCTTTCAGTTATTGTCATGTGTGTGTTGGCGACTTAAGCTAAGATCCATGTAATTTTAGATAGAGGGAAAAGAAAATTGATGCTTTATTAGTCCCTAAAATACTAACGAATATATCCCTTGTTAAAAATGATATGCATGTATATTCTTGATGTCTAATTGAGTAATCTGTTCTCATATCGATTAGTCGTTAACTATAAAATTGTAATATGTTCACAACTGTTAATTCAATAAATCGATAACAATAATCCAATACATTAAGTTCGTAGTTGGGCTATTGATGTGGTTTGACTTTGAACATCCTTACATAAGTTTTGATGATTTCAGACTTACTTAATAGGTTAACGACTTACTCCATAAAGAAATTGAGTAATCACCCTCACATCCATAAGTCATTAACTATAAAATTATATTTTGTTCACCAACTGTTAATTCGATAAATCGATAACAATAATCCGATAGATAAAATTCGTTATTGGTTTATCGATACGATTCGATTTTGAACATCCTTAAAGTATGTTTTGGTAATTTAGTAAACATCCTTAATTGATTGGTCTGAACTCTGAAGGGTTTGGTCCAGAGCCCATATTACAAATTAAAGGCTTAGCAATATGCGCTCCATATCACAAAATTGAAGGCCTTGCAAGCAAGCCCACGTTCATTCTTCAAATTATTGAAGTATGACATTATGTAGTGATGAAAAATGATACATCAATTCATACATTATATTTATCAAAATAATACTACATAATACAATACAATAATATAATACGATGCAAATCAATACGTAACAACCATCCAAACAATAATGAAACTCATTCCTATGAACACATGATCTGGTCTCTTTCAGTCTTAGTCGTTTTACTAGAAGCTCATTGGCAATCACTAAAGAGTATGATGAGATGGATGTAATCACTTTTTCAAAGTCTCAGATTCAAGTCTTACAATGAAAAATCACGTAGAAATAATAAGGTATCACCACTTTTAATGTTGTTATCTAAACATAGCCACAATTTAAAGATAAGTGAAAAGATAATCATAATTATTTTTCTATTGGAAAGACAACGATTCAACAACAATAACATACCTCGTGGAGGTAGAAAGGTCGGGAGAGTATTGTATGCAGATCTTATTCCTACTTTATGGAGGTAGAGAGGTTATTTTGAAAAGACCCTCGACTCAAGTAATGTCAGTGGTGGAGCCAGGATTTTCAGTAAGGGGGTTCAAAATCTAAAAAAATAGACACACGAAGTAGCCGAAGGAGGGTCGACATCTACTATATATACCTAAAAAATTATTTTAACCATGTATAAATCATATAATTTTCCGCTGAAGGGGGGTCGGATGACCCCCCTCATTGTAAGGTGGCTCCGCCACTGAGTAATGTGTATCATAAATAGTATAAAAGGAAAATACAAAAGTAAAGAAGACATAACAAATAATAGGAAAAGCATTACATGACATTCAATAACATCAAGAAAGGAATAGTAACAACAACAAAATAATGTGAAGAACTATAAACAACCAATAATAATATTAATCGTAAGACAAAAACCAGTGATATGAAATGAAAAACATGAACGATGCACCAAACTACCATCGAGCCTAACACAAATTGAAGGCAAAAAGTGATTTTTTTTAACACAAATTAAATATATGTCAACTACTAAAATTACATAAATATGATGAAAATGTTTCACACCTTTTTATTTTGTTCATCCCCTTGAAAAATAATTGTCTTTTATATCAAGTGAGTTCTAATATATCATGTCATTATGAGAAAATAAAAAAAAATGTCAAAACTAAATAATTCTTTTTTTTTTAAATGGTGGGGGATAGAGTAATTGGGATAGCCTCGAAAGTCAATATCCTACTCAAGGATAAACTTGAAAGAAGTAGGATCTATGGTCTATGGACAACAATTAAACAATATCTAATAGATCATGTCATTATGAGAAAAATAAAACTATCAAAATTAATTTAAAAAATTGAGTAAAATTCTCCAAAGAACAAATTAAAAAGAAAAATAGGCGGAATAGAGAGTAATTAGGACATCTTAAAAAAGCAGAGATAGAGCCAAAATATAAAGTTTACAAGTATTATAAGTTATTGAATTCGATCAAACTGATAACCAACACATTAATTCTGACCTTTTTTTTTCTAAAAGTCAAGGTCCACCTTTAAGGATAAACATGAAAGAAGTTTGGTTCTATGGACAACAATTGACAAATAGTGGTCTTTTTAGTCTACTTATGATTTAGACTACACACACGTACTAATGTAAGGTCAAAAATATATTTTTTTAATTAGTATTTGTCTCATATTTATTTTTTATATATGTTTTTTTTTTTAGTATTAATTTTATAAATTGTGCTAAATAGTGTATTTTATTTGTAGGAGTAAATTGACGTAAAACTGAAAAAGTTTGAAGCTAAAATAAATTAAAGATGAAAGATTATAAAAATAAAAATCAAGCAGATAGTTTAATGGATAAAATTGAATATAATAATATATAAAATTGTATGCTGCAAAATGCACATTCAATTGGCCAGTGGCCACTGCCTTCAGAATCTGCCACATGGCTACATAAATGACCTATCCACTTGTCCATCTACCATTGACTTCTATTTGGTCCATCAACCATTCCTTTCTCTTATATTTGGAGTGGACATTAAATCACCAAAATTAAATTTTTTGATATTCGATAACTCGATAATCAATAAGTTATTCAGAATTCAAAAGTAAATCTTAGAATTTTCGATAGTCGGTTTCAGTAACTTGATAGCTAGTACTATCGATTAATGAACTCCCACTTAATACAAGGGATAAATTTATTATATAAAATTATAGTGCACGTGAATTCATAATCTTATCATCAAATTTGATATTTTTATGTATATATTTTTAAAATTTTATGTAATACTATATGTTGGGCGTCTTGCTCTAAAGAGGTTGAACTATGCACTTGATTTTGAATGTTGAGTTATTTACCTAGAGGAACAAAAATCAATTCTCACTTAATATTTCAGTTTTTCATCTTTCTTTATTGTCACACTTAGATTTTAAAAATTCTAAATTCGCACTAATTTTTCAAAGATAATTTAATATGATAAGTATTAAACTAATATTTTTTTTTTTTTAAGAGAAGCACAAAATGTAAATTTGAAGGGTAAGAGGGGACATTAAGGAGTGTACCATAGAATTGCATATTTCCAAATCCATTTTTTGACAAACACAATGCACTTTGGTATTTGAGGTTTTTAGGGGGAGTTTCGCCTATCGCAATAAAGAGAAAATTGTCTACATTTATTGCGAAAAAATACATAATTGATTCGAAGAACATTTCAAAATTCAAATATTTAGAAATGATATAACAACTAACTAATAGAAAGGCAAAAACACATTTTGATTTGGACGGAAAAAGTATTGATTTAAAAATATAATTTTCTTTTTTGCACATGATTAATTAAATACACGCAAAATACCCTTAAATTGAAGTGCTCTCTTTGCCCCCACTTAAAAGAGCCAAGAGAAATATTATAAATAGTTTATTCTTTCCAACCTACAAACACGGTGAAATGACATTTACTTACCACTTTTTAACTTTTATATTTTAAGAAAAGTTATTATCATGAAATTTTAAGCTATCATAATTTTTTTTGTATGAAATTTAAATTCTATAATAGTAAATATTTTTCAAAAATAACTCGTAAACATTATTTTTACGAAATTATATGTCCTTTCAAATGTCCAATTTATTATATACATATAATCATCAAACTTTACTTGTTGGAATAAAGTATATTATAATGATCACAAAAGTTGATTTTGTAACTTTATTTTTACCTTAGGTAAAATTTAATCATAATTTGTTATAACAAATAAATATTACTCAATGAATAAAGTTTCAATCGATACGTAAAATTAATATTTCTTTCAAATAATTATCAAAGATCAAAGATAATATTAATGAAAATCAAACTTTTTACAACTCTGAATTAACCCTAACACGATAATTTTTTTCATTGGACTTTCGATTCTTCTCCACTATCATAGTTCGATGCATAGAGTATTTCGAATTTATTAAGGGCTCGGGAAAAATATGCACAAAGTATTTCGCGTTTGGAAAAGTCCCCGGCTATTTAACTGACCAATAGTTGATGGACACCTGTCAATTGTTCAATTTGACATCCTACTTGCATAACACTTGATCTACTCTCCACTTCTCCGTCACATTTCCGAACGGCTTTTCTTCTACGTTTCATTGAACCGTTTTCCGACGAGCTTGCCGGTTCAGGCGATGCTCGTCTTTTCGCCGTAACTCGAACCGGTTCCGGTTCATTCAAACCGATCCGGTGCGGGAAATTCAAATGTGCTTTTGATCCTCTCATTCTATAAGCAGCTTTATCATAAGCAATAGCAGCTTCTTCAGCTGTTTCATACGTTCCAAGCCAAACCCTAGCTCCGTTCTTCGCCGGATCTCTAATCTCCGCCGCAAATTTTCCCCACGGCCGCTGTCTAACGCCTCTATAATGTCTTCCCTTCGGTGTTTCAGCCGCCGGAGCCTCCACCGGAGAAGGTACAAATTCAGGCGCTGACTCAATTTCTTCTCTCGGCTCAGATTTTACTTCGCCGGCGGTGAAACTAAACGGCGACCATCCGACGCTAAGAGCGTCCTTTAATAGACCGTAAATTACCATATCTTCGGAATCGTCGACTTTTAATGGTAAATCTCCCCATGTTTCAGTTAAACAGGGGATTAGACGACTGAAGCTTGAATTCCGGCGATACACCGGAAAATCTGCCGGGAAGTTCGTCGGTAGTAACTGTTGATCCATTTTGCTTTGAATTTTAGTTTTTTCTAGTGATTTATGAGGTTTTTGGTGTTCAAGTTGGATTGGAGAAGAATGAGGGAGGAAATATATATAGGGAAGTGAGGAGGAATGAGATTCATGCATCTACAAAAAAAAGGACCTAGGATGTTGTCATGTATTTTTTTGGTATTCGATTTTCGATATTCATATTAAAAACTTCACTAATTTGAATTTATACATTATTAAACTCATTAAGAAAGACAACGTGTTCAATTGTATTTTTTTAATGCATAAAATTCGAATTCAAGACATCTGATGGATAAAAGAGGAATCTCAATCCGTCATCATAATCGATATTATAGTTTTTTCTAAAGATTATTTATAATATTTGAATTTGCGATTCAATTATAGATAAAAGAGTATTTATCATTTCTCGAATGATAATATAAAAAGTTTATGTGTAATGGTGATAAGGTGGGTTCTTGGAAGTTTCTATTGTGGGCAAGTGGACATATTGTTTAGTGCAATATATTATCACGTGGCCAAAAGGCAAAGACACAACTTGAATAAGGGGCAATTAATGACGTCATTGATTTCGAAAGATCAAGTACTTATTACGCCATATTTTATTTGTCAAAATAATTGTTTGTTAGATAAATATGTAGTGTGTTTTGTAGCTGGTTAGGATCATACATGTATTAGTAATACATCAATAAGTTATTTTATTTTGTGTAAATACATAAAAATTTCCATAATATATGCATATATTAGTTATGTAAATTTCTGAGTTAAAATCAAATAATATATTAATTTTATATATGAATAATTGTCTTTTAAATTATTTTTTTATGAATAAAATCATTATTGTACTTGAAATACTATTAAATTAGTTTTCAACCTTCAAATTGGCTTTTCTAGTTGAAGTTGAAATAGTGGTGGACCAAAGACCAAATGTGAATCAAATATTAATTTGCAAATATTATTTCAAATTTTTTAAATAAATAAATACCTTTCTTTGAGTTGATTAAAGATACATAATTATATATGTTCATATTAGAATACTTGGCACGAAAGTTAGTTGATTTAATTAATATTATCAAATATTTAAATGTGGCTATTTGTGCTTGCATGTGCTTGTGTCGTTTGCTAATCTTCTAGAAAGAATTGCATACATAATTTATCATTTCAAGATATATTATTAACGATTTTTTTAATCTGGTGTCCAGTACTTGCATTGAGGTTCAATTAAATTCGAATTTACATCAAGAAATCCAACATTGGGGAATTAAATTACTCCTAACGAAGACGATTTTATATTTGAGGAATTCAAATCCGAGATCTCCAATTAAGAATGAAATAGTAATTACTGCTCCATCAAAACCCTTGCTCATTCCTTTTTATTTATTTTGTTGACAAAGACAAAATGATTAGATTCCTAAATATTCATTATAAAAATATTAATATTAAATACTGTATCACGTAAGCTATTAGCTACTGATTATGTAATATAATGAATCCGTTAACCTTTGACTAGTGGTTAACGTTAAGATAATTAAGTAACTTAGACATAAATTAAACATCCAATTAAGTTGTCTTCTGCTATGATCACTTGTTAATTATGATTATGGACTTATGGTCCCTATACATCTTGTCGATGACCTTTTAATTAATTAACTAATCGAATCTTTAATTTCTCTAACTTTTTATGTCGACAACATAATTGAATGATATTGTTTAAGAAATTATATACTACTCCCTCCGCTTCATATTAGTTGATTATCTTATTAAAAATAGTTGCTTAGTTTTCCACCTTACTTAATTAGAAAGTATTAATTAAATTGTTATTTTGTATTACCCTTGCAGTTAATTTTTTTTAAAAGTGTTAGTTCACATTTGTTTGTAAAATTCCCAAGAAGTTTTTAAGGGATAAATTAATAAAATTCATCTTCTTATTTATGATTTATTTATATGCGTGTAAAAAGAAAAATGATAAACTAATATGGGATAGAAGGAGTAGTTGTTATGCTTGCTTCAACATGATTGATTGTTTGCATTAGGTCAAATTTGTATCGGTTTCTCAAAAAATTCATGTCATTAAGAGTATCTATCTAATTTTATTAGTAGCTTTTTTTCTCTTTCTAACTATCAATGTGAAGTCCGTCCCGACAATTATCGTAAAGGATATGAATATGAAAAAAAAGATAATTTTATTTGCATGACTCGTTTGACCGTATATAGTGATCAAGAAGAAGTAGAAGATACCCTAGCGAAAATTGCTCGGCGAAGAATGACAAAATTTAAAGGTAAAATTTGTGTATATATATATATATAGGATTGTGATTTGTGATAATGCTATAAACGTCATCAATGAAGATTCTGCATAATTTGTGATTAGCTAGTATGTTTGTTTGGTAGAGTCCGGAGCCTAAAGGGCAAAAAAAATTGTCAAAAATTCTAAAAGGGCACATCACTTTTTATTCTAGCCAAAAGGGTAAAATCGCTGCGTCAGCAGCGATTTTCCTCTGACAAAATGACGAAATAGCAGTGATTTCGTGTAAAAAAAAATTTTTATTTTTT
>JAJOOH010037927.1:0-10115 GCA_029582605.1 Solanum gracilifrons | reverse complement strand
CCAAAATCCGGACTTTAGGAGGAACTTCCGTTCAATGTTAGACTGGCATAAACCACCTTTAGTTATTCTCTTAAAAACCAAAATGCAAAATCATCAACCCTTTCTGGAAGACTTCCCATTCAACAAAATGATAGAAGTCCCAACAGTAGGAAATTCGGGAGGCATTGTGGTTCTATGGGATGATAACATATTGGAGCTGGATGAAATTGCTACGACTTCACAGGAGGTACACACCATATTTCTTGGCTTTTTAGTGTTATATATGCAAGTACTTATAGAAATATGCGTAAAATTCTATGGGAAAATATGCATAATATTAAAGATAATTTTGATGGCAAGTGGCTAATAGGGGGTTATTTTAACGAACTCCTCTATAATTCGGAAAAAAAAGGAGGGAATCCTCTGAATGCCTCAAGAGTAACGGATTTCCAAGAAGCCATCAATTACTGTGAACTAATTGATATGGGTTTCAAAGGAAGTCGATACACTTGGTTAAACAAAAGGTTTAAAAACAGAAGCTCCTTAATTTTTGATAGATTAGATCGCTTCTTAGCTAACAACGAATGGTTACTGAGTTATCCAACTGCCCAAGTGCAACACTTGCCTCGGACCCACTCTGACCACTGTCCCCTTTTAATGAGCATGTTCAGTAATTGTGGGAACACTAGGGCCAGACCCTTTCGACTAGAGACTATGTGGACGTCACATCCGGATTTTATTAAAATTGTGAAACAAGCTTGGAATAAAAATAAAAGCCTTTTGGGGGCGTTGTCAAGTTTCGAATCGGAGGTAACAAGATGGGCCAAATCAACATTTGGAGATATTTTCCAAACGAAAAGGAAGCTGCTGGGAAGGCTACAGGGAATTCAATCCTCTCCAAACTACCCTGGTAGCAACTTCCTCCTAGACCTAGAAAATAGACTTATAATCGAATACAATGAAATCTTAAAAAGAGATGAAGAATATTGGAAGCTCAGGTCCCGAATAAATTGGTTAGCACAAGGTGATGCTAATACTAAGTTCTTCCACTCTACCACCCTAAATCGCCGTAGAAGAAATAAAATCTTGTCCTTACAATTTGACGATGGTAGTTGGTTAAGCAATCAAAATGACATCCTAGAGTTCACCACCTCTTACTTTGCCAACTTGTTTAACTCTAACAATAACTAGTCCCCTAGATGCTTTGTAACTCAAGACCATTCCTTATCCAGAGAAGACCTTACCTCTATGGGTGACAACTTAAGTGAAGGAGAAATTGCACTTGCAGTCTTCTCCTTCAAGCCGCATAAGGCGCCTGGGCCAGAAGGTGTCCACCCTTTCTTCTACCAAAAATACTGAAAAACAGTAGGACATTCGATAATAGAATTCTTTGAAAAAACATGGGCAGATGAATGTATCAACCCAGATATTAACATCACAAATGTGTGCCTTATACCTAAAAAGAAGAATGCTTCGAACCTAAATTTTTTTAGACCCATTAGCCTTTGTAATACCACCTACAAGTAGAGCCGTTAATATGGGCTAGGCCCTTTGGGCCGATCTGGCCTAAGCCGTGATTTGATAGGGCTGGGCTACGATTTTTGGAGCCCATTTAAGAAAAGGGATTTTTAGCCCAGCTTGAATAAGCCTGTCGATTTGTGAGGCTTGAGAAATATGGATAGGGCCGGCCCGTGGGCCAAATAAAAATTAATTAAAAAATAAAAATAAAATACAGTATCAAAAATAACAGGAGTCTACACTCAAAATCTATTTAAAGTTTGAAATATTACAATTTAAATACAAATTATGTTTATAAAATAGTACTACATAAAATAAAGTTCCTAAAATTTCTAGGGAATCACTACATAGGCCATATCATATGGAATATAATCATATTTTTTGTGTTTTATTATGATCATTGGAAACAATAGGTTAATATTTCTATTTAGCTATTTATGTTTTTACTTGAAATCAAATTTAATAAATATTAAATAGATAATTTTATTTGTGTATTTGATTAACAAGTAGTAACACTAGTCGATATTTATGATAGTATTTTTAAATTATAATTTAATTTAAAAAATTATAAAAAATATACTTTTAAGAAAAGAGGGATGGCCTGGCAAAGCCCGTAGCCCACACACTTGTGGGCTGGACCGACCATTTTCTGGCCCACAAAAAAATGGGCTAGCCCGGCCTGACCTGTCAAATTGCAAAGCCTATATGGGTTAGCCCGGATGGGACGGGCCAGCCCATATTGACAGCTCTACCAAATAATTACTAAAATCATAGTTAACAGAATTAAACCTATTCTTAACAAAATTATTGGCCCCTGCCAGGCAAGTTTCCTTAAGAACAGGCAGGCTACCGATAACATTATTATTGTACAGGAGAGTCTAAACCACTTTAAAAAAATGAAGGGTCAGTACGGGAATATGATATTAAAGATAGACCTAGAGAAGGCCTTTGACAAGTTAGAATGGTCTTTTGTGAAATATACCCTGCATTTTTTCAATTTTCCCGTAAAGATCATAAACCTCATAATGTCTTGCATCTCTTCTAGTAAGATTGCAATCTTAATTAACGGTACTACAACAAAATATATTACACCAAACAGAGGAATTAGGCAAGGGACCCTATGTCCCCTTACCTATTCATTATGTTTATGGAGGTACTTGCAAGAAGAATTAATAGCCAAGTACTCCAGAAAGTGTGGAAACCCGTACGAATCGCAGGAAAGGGACCTAAACTGTCCCATCTATTCTTTACAGATGATTTAGTACTTATAGGAAAAGCGGAACTTGAAACTTGCTTAGCAGTAAAAAATACAATGCAAGATTTCTGCTGTATGAGTGGACAGAGTATAAACCATGCTAAATCAAAAATTCTTTTCTCTAATAATTGTAGTAACTCACTCAATCCCTATCGGTAGCTATATGAATCCAAGAAAGTAGTAACTTTGGGAAGTACCTTGGGTTCCCTATTTTTCACCAAAAGCCCACAACTAGGGATTTCCAATTCATTATAGATAATATGTAGTCAAAGTTAGCTAGTTGGAAAACGGAATTCTTGAACATAGCGGGTAGAACCACGCTAGCAAAATCGTCCCTTAATAGCATCCCAACGTATATAATGCAATTAACTAAGCTGCCTGCTTGTATCAAAATGGTGGATCAAAATCCAGCGTAATTTTATCTGGGGGTCCACGAATATTAAAAAAAAGCTCCACCCCATTAATTGGAACTTAGTTACAACAAGCAAAAAATATGGTGGTCTAGGAGTCCAAAGATGTAGCATAAAAAATAGAGCCATGTTAGCAAGACTAGCCTGGAGGGTATTTAAAAACCCAAATGCCCTATGGGCAAAAATGCTCCTAGACATTTATACAAAATCAAATGGTCTAAGGAATAACTCAAATCATAAAAAACAACAATGTTCCTACTGGAAAAACATAATAAACGGATGGGAAAAGTGCAAAGAATGCACTCACTGGTTAGTTGGGGAAGGAAAACAAATAAATTTTTGGACAGATCCATGGATCCCTAACTCCATGACACTAAGAAACATGCTTAGTGGCCCCCTTCCTATGGAGGGGCAGTGGAAGCTTGAGAATATTCATAACCCTTTACCACAAAGTGTCATTTATAATATTAATCAAATTAACATTCCCCATATTCCAAATCCAAAAGATAAGCCTTCTCCGGCACTTACAGATAATGGGTCCTTCAACACATCCTCAGTGTATCATCATATAAAGGGAAAATCAAAACATAAAGTTACTTCCAATAAGGAATTTAACTGGATCTGGAAACTCCAGTGCCCGAACAAAATTAAGTTCTTCCTCTGGCTTAGCAATCATAGGAGACTACCGACAAGCCATCATCTACACGCTATTGGGATCAACATCAGTCCAAACTATCCTATATGTGGAGATGTAGAACCGATACGCATATCTTTGTAGAATTCCCCAAAGCATTAAAACTTTAGGAAAAATTAGGCCTAGTCGATTGGTTAAAACCTATCCTAGACAAAAGAGAAACAGATTGGCTTTCTACCATTAGGAAAATCAAGAATTTTACCATACACCATAACATTGACTGGAATTATGCTTTTCCTTACTATGTATGGAGCATCTGGTTGAACAGGAACCATAATTTCCATAATGGAAAGAAAGACGACATCTTAACTTCCATACCGCTAGACAGAGCATTAGAGTTCTTTTACCTAGGTTTGAAGGAAAACGTTGGAAATAAGACTAGAACTAATCTAAAGTGGGTGGCGCCAGAAACGGGCTTTAAACTAAACACAGATGGTTCTTTTAATTATCTCACGAGGAAGGGGGGAGCAGGAGAAGTTTTACGGGATAATAGGGGTTCATGGATAACAGGGTTCTCAGCAAAGACAAACGTTATGAATGCACTCCACGCTGAAATATTAGCTCTCTTAATGGGATTAAGAATGGCAGATAGACACAAGTTAACACCACTTCAAGTAGAAACAGACTCATCAGACACCCTTGTGCTGATTTACGAAGGGAACGATTCTTTTTCTAACATAATCCTTGAATGCAGGGCATTGCTCCAGAGGCTGGCGAACCCACAGATCACCCTTAGACGCAGGGAGCAGAACCATGAGGCTGATAGATTAGCTAAAGAAGCGGTTAAGCTAAAGGAAAACATAGATTTTGTGGAATGGTTAGCCCCACCCATGTTCATCATGAAGAATATCGATGCGGACAAGGAAGGAGTAACCTTTATTAGTCATGACATGCCACCTTCATCACCGAATAGTTTAACTCTAGTTGATAATGTAGTAAATATTCATGTTTTTTGTAATATGGAGCGGGCAGCTACTTCTTTGTTCAGCACGAATACTATAGATGCTGGAAAGAAGGGAGCAAATTTTCAGACCTTTGACATGCCTTCTCCATCTTCGGATAGTACAACCTTAGTAGCTAATTTACCTAGTATTCAAGCTGATTGTAATGCTTCTAGCCACCTGGATTGTATGGATGCATATTATATATAAATAAATTAACTCCTTTTCAACCAAAAAAAAAAAACTTGAAGTTGTGGCATATGTTCCTCCTAATTATAAGATAGAATGACATTTCTCTAGAATGTGGCAATGACATCTATTTTTTTTGTAAATATATAGCTCAATAAAATGAAATGCTTTTAGTACTAAAGTACTATAAATAAGATAAATGATGGATCCCTTTTCCCATCCTTTTTGACTTGAAATACAACGTTCCAAAACATGTATTAGCCGTTATAGCAGTGAGAGAAAAGCTCCATGGATGTGTAAAGACCATAAAAACTTCAATTCTCTGTTTTTGGTGTTTGAGAGACTTCAATCCTGGCAGATTTCTCTTTTCTTTCTGATAGCGACAAGGAAAAAGCTGTAGAAGAGCTTCTATCACAACCAATGGATCAATCTGTTCTTGAACAAGTTGCTCCCACTAATTGTTTTACTGACTCTGTATTCCCCAATCAGCTCGAAACTCATTTTCGCAAACTCAAAATCCCTTCCTACTACTCCGACAACTCCAAAACCTTCTACTGTCGCAAGAAATTCCAGGAGTTTCGGTTCCTCAGAGTTCCTAAACACCCCTAAAATGATGAAAATGGATGATGAAAATGAGAAAATTGAAGGAGCCCAGGTGAGGAGAAAGGTTCTGAGGTGAATTTGGAAGATGGGTTTGTTGAAAAGCAGTCGAAATCAAAGGTTAGTTCGATTGAAAATGATGTTTTCTCGAAAACCACAAATGGGAAAAAAATCTTCATCTAGGTCAATATCATCTCTGTTGAAATAATAAAAGAATAGTGGATCTTGTACAGCTGTCAAATTCTGTTATAACAGAATTGATAACAGGAATATTAGTTAGTTAGTAAACTAATCTGTATCAGCTATAAATAGAGGTAGTTAGCTAGATATTTTCTTAATTCATTCAGTTGTAAAGATCTGCAGTTATCAATACAAAGCAATCAGTTTATTTACTCTCAAAGCTCCATCCTAGATCTTAAGGTTCATCAAAATGGTGGAATTTAACATGGTATCAAAGCTCGGCTAGAAGATTAGGAGCTGGTAAATCACTGATGACGAGCTTGTAATTGAAGGTGCTGGTTCAATCACTTCTTCCTTCTGTAGAATTTTTTTTGCGATTTGAATCTGAGGATTAGCAATGGCGACACTGGATGTTAGTGATCCTCGACATCCTCTCCATTTGCAACCATCAGATAACCCTGGAAATGTGATAATTTCGATCCAGCTTAAAGGATCTGAAAATTACTCAGTCTGGAGCAGAGCAATGAAAATTGCACTGCGAGCTAAGCGTAAAATGGGATTCATCGATGGAACGTGCACTAAGGATCTGTACAAGGATGATCTAGAAGAAGAATGGGAGCGCGTCAATGCTACGATTCTCACCTGGATCATGAATACGGTGTCGAAGGAGTTAGTAAATGGCATCGTGTATGCAGATGATGCGCATGCAGTATGGGTGGATCTTCAGGAGCGTTTTAACAAAGTCAATGGATCAAGGATCTACAATCTCCATAGGGAAATAGCCACAATTTCACAAGGTACATCTGATATCTCCTCCTATCATTCACGATTACGTTTACTGTGGGATGAATATCAGTCCTTGATTCCTGCGTTATGTGGATGTGTCACATCGAGAGATTTCGTAGTACATCTAGAACAGCAAAAATTGTTTCAATTTATGATGGGATTAAATGAATCGTATAATGCAATTAGGAGTCAAATTTTACTGATGACACCATCTCCTTCTGTTAGTCAAGCTCATGCTATGCTTGTTCATGAGGAGAGTCAAAGGAAGATTTGTGAGACGAGTTCACAGGGAGGTATAGTCAGTGACTTACATGAAAGTACAGTGTTGATGAGTCTACATAATAATCAGCACAGGCAAAAGGGATTCAATTCATATAATAATTCAGGATACAGTAGTTATAATAGCAATTCTTTTTGTGATCTCTGTAAGAAGAAAGGACACACACAGAACATATGCTACAGGTTGATAGGCTACCCACCTGGATACAAAGGGAAGAAGAAACCTCTGTTTAATCAAGGGAATAACAACATAGGAGAAAATGTTTGGGATAGACAAGCTAATATGGTCATGCAAGATACTGTAAATGATAGGGGAGATGCTGGTCACAGAGGTAATAGTGCTGGAAACATTGAAAATGGTCAAAGACAGTATAATCAGAGGATTAACATGGTTCATGCTGCTGGGGGAGGTGAGATAACACAAAGGTCACAGTCACAGGCTTCTCATCAGCCAAATCCTGATATTTGCAACAAATCAGGTTCAAGGGGACCAAACTATTTTACTGATCAACAGTATAGTCAAATAATGAGCATGCTAGACAAGGGTAAAGGAGTTGAACAAGCAGGCACCATGGCAGGTAATGCTATTTCTCATTCATTGCAGAATTGTACAGATGCTTGGATAATTGATACTGGAGCCACAGACCACATGACCAGTAATTTGCACTTATTGACTAATGTGACCAACACATATGACACAATGAGAAGTAATGTGTATCTTCCAAATGGTAAGACAGTGCCAGTTGATTACCAAGGAACATGTCAAATTGCAGGTGGCTATGCCATGGGAAATGTCTTATATGTGCCTGATTTCAAGTATAACTTGTTATCAGTATCACAACTAACTAAAGAATTATCTTGCTCAGTGATATTCTTTCCACACTTTTGTGTCTTCCAGGACCTTTATACTGGGAAAGTGAAGGGGATTGGTAAGGAAGAGGGTGGCCTCTATCTCTTACAGCCAAAAAATTCTGAGAAGATTTGCAGTAGAACAAGCAGCAGCAGCCTTGCAGAAAAGGTCATAGATGATGTTCAAACATGGCATAAAAGACTTGGACACATCCCAGCTGGTGTTATGCAGAAGTTGTCTTTCCTACAAAATAAAGTGTCAGTCTGCAATTTTGACAATTGCACTGTCTGTCCTGTTGCTAGACAAACTAGGAAACCATTTCCTCATAGTGTTACTAGATCAGCAGAACTTTTTCAGTTGCTTCATATAGACATCTGGGGACCCTACAAAGTTCCTACTACTGCTGGTCATAGATACTTTCTCACTATTGTGGATGATCATTCTAAGATGATATGGATTTTTCTGATGAAATTGAAAAGTGATGCTATTGTTTTGCTTAAATCCTTTATTAAAATGACAACTGTTCAATTTGATAGGCATGTTAAGATGATAAGAACAGATAATGGTGCAGAATTTTTTAGTAAAGAGTGTACAGATTTCCTACTCCAAAGTGGAATTGGGCATCAAAGTAGTTGCCCACATACTCCACAACAAAATGGAGTAGTGGAGAGAAGACATAGACACATTTTAGAAGTGGCACGAGCTCTAAGGTTTCAAGGGCATCTACCACTCCATTTCTGGGGAGATTGTGTTCTGACAGCAGTCTACTTAATCAATAGGCTACCATCTACTGTATTAGCTGGAAAATCACCATATGAAGTTTTTCACAAATCTGAGCCTTCACTTTCCCATCTCAGAGTTATTGGTTGCTTGTGTTTTGCAACTGTTACTGAGAAAGTAGATAAATTTTCTCCTAGAGCTATTGCTGCAGTACACATGGGCTACTCTGCTACACAAAAGGCTTACAGACTTTATGATTTTAAGTCCAAGAGATACTTTGTGAGCAGGGATGTATCCTTCAGGGAACATATATTTCCTTTTCTCCAGTTGAAGCATGGTGATAACAACAGACTTTTCCCAGAATTAGAGAATACGTCTGATGATTGCTATCCACCTCCTGTTGCATCTGAGGTTGTTCATTCCCCTGATGAGCCAGTTTCTGCAGAGTCCTCAGTTCCTGCTGAGACCACTGTTGGTCCTCCTCCACCTGCAAGAAAGTCTTGTCGACCTTCCAGACCTCTTATTTGGATGACAGATTTTGTTTGCCCTTCCAAAGGAAACAAATCTTGCTCTTATCCCCTCTCCAATTATGTTAGTTATGCTTCTCTTAATCCACTTTGCCAATCCTACCTGGCTTCCATTTCTTCTGAAGTTGAGCCTTCTTCTTATGCTGAGGCTATCAGAGATCCCAGATGGCTTGCTGCTATGCAGACTGAGATCACAGCCCTTGTTACCAACAAGACTTGGGAGGTGGTTGATATTCCTAAAGGGAAGGTTCCTATTGGCTGTAAATGGGTCTATAAGATCAAGTATCATTCTAATGGGGACATTGAAAGGTTTAAAGCTAGGCTGGTTGCTAAAGGGTACAGCCAACTTGAAGGTCTAGATTACAAGGAAACTTTTTCCCCTGTTGTCAAGATGGTTACAGTCAGGGCTGTCATTGCTTTGGCTTCCATACACAACTGGAACTTATACCAAATGGATGTCTATAATGCATTCTTGCAAGGTGATCTTGAAGAAGAGGTTTATATGCAGTTTCCTCCTGGATTTGGTAGCCAAGGGGGCAGAATCAGGGTTGCAGGCTTCTCAAATCCTTATATGGTCTCAAACAGGCCTCCAGACAATGGAACCTTAAACTTACTAATGCCCTATTAGCAGCACATTTCAGTCAGAGTCAACATGATCATTCATTATTCATCTTAAGAAAGCATGGCAAGCAGGTGATTATATTGGTCTATGTAGATGACTTATTGATTACAGGAGATGATGAGGGACTAATTCAGGAGGCTAAGGATGTGTTACATAAAGCTTTTAAGATCAAAGATCTAGGGTCTTTGAAATACTTCTTAGGAATTGAAGTTTGCAGGTCCAAGAAGGGGATTCTATTGTGCCAGAGAAAGTATGCACTGGAACTAATTGCTGATCTAGGACTAGCAGGATCCAAAACTGTAATGACACCACTTGAACAAAATCAGAAACTCACAAGTCAGGAGTATGACCAACATTGTGGCCTGCATGATGATGCACTGCTGAGTGATATCAAAGGTTATCAGAGACTGATAGGAAAATTGCTATACTTGACACTAACCAGACCAGACATTGCATATAGTGTTCAGACCTTGAGTCAGTTTATGCAAAATCCTAAAAAGTCTCACTTAGAAGCAGCACACAGAGTTATAAGATACATAAAAAATGAACCAGGTATGGGAATCTT
>JAJOOH010037915.1:0-12298 GCA_029582605.1 Solanum gracilifrons | reverse complement strand
TTTTATGTATTTCAAGACCTCTCTAGTGGTAGGGTGAAGGGGATTTCTAAGGAGGATGGTGGATTATACATATTCAGAAGTGAGTTTGGAATGAAGAATTTTTATGTATTTCAAGACCTCTCTAGTGGTAGGGTGAAGGGGATTTCTAAGGAGGATGGTGGATTATACATATTCAGAAGTGAGTTTGGAATGAAGAATTTTTATGTATTTCAAGACCTCTCTAGTGGTAGGGTGAAGGGGATTTCTAAGGAGGATGGTGGATTATACATATTCAGAAGTGAGTTTGGAATGAAGAATTTTTATGTATTTCAAGACCTCTCTAGTGGTAGGGTGAAGGGGATTTCTAAGGAGGATGGTGGATTATACATATTCAGAAGTGAGTTTGGAATGAAGAATTTTTATGTATTTCAAGACCTCTCTAGTGGTAGGGTGAAGGGGATTTCTAAGGAGGATGGTGGATTATACATATTCAGAAGTGAGTTTGGAATGAAGAAGCTGAAGGAGGACAACAATAACTCAAAAAGGATGGCTACAAATGTAGCACCTAATGTCAAGCTATGGCATTCCCGACTTGAGCATCCTTCTTCTCAAGTCTTAAGGAATATACGCTTTCTGTAATGCCGCGGTAATAGTGAGACACTAAATAACTATCTTTTTTTTATTAGCCAAGAAAACTAGACTCTCATTTTTTGTCAGTAACTCTAGAGCACTTAAAGTGTTTGATATTGTTCATATGGATCTTTGAGGGCCATATAAAACTCTTACAGTAGATAAGAAATGCTATTTTATAACCGTAGTGGATGACTATAGTAGATTTGTATAGGTCTATCTGTAGCAATTTATCGTCTAAAACTATTGTTGCTATTAAGAATTTTTTGTTAATGATCAAGACTCAATTTGGTTCTCATGTTAAGGTTGTGAGGTCAGACAATGGCACATAATTTTTTAATCACTAATGCACTGCATTGTTCCAACATTTAGGTATATTGTATCAGAATAGTTTTCCTCACACACCACAACATAATGGTATAGTAGAAAGGAAACATAAACATATCCTTCATATTACAAGAGCCATCATATTTCAATCTCAAATGCCTATGTTGTCACGCTTAAGAGTCATTGGTTGCTTTTGCCATGCTTCCAACTCTGCCAAAGGGTGACAAATTTTCAGCAAGAGTTGTTCCTGCTGTCTTATTTGGTCATTCAAAGTTACAAAAGGGTTACATATTGTTGGATATTCAATCCAACAAAATTTTAGTGAATAGATTAGTCATTTTTCAAGAAGAAGTTTTTCCTTTTATTGATGCAAAGCCTGATATTCAGACTTCATCTCCTTCTTTGCATGGATCTCCTCTAGAGGTGATTCATGAGGTTTGTCACTCAGATGAGATGCATTGTGAGGCCTCTACTGAACTTACATCTCAGAATTTAACACCATCATCACAAACAACAACTTCACCATTTATTGAGGAAGAAGATATTGGTTCAACTTCAAATAGTACAGTGCCACTAATAGAGGCTGAAAAATTTGTAATGCCATTAATAGTAGTTAAAGAGTGCACTCTCAGAAGAACTACTAGAACCATCAAACTTCCTGCCTGGATGAAAGACTTCACTATTGCTGGGAAAAAGTAGAGTAGTTCAAGATACCCTCTAGCTAACTATCTTTCTTATGACAATGTTGCTCCTATCTATCAAAGATATCTCACCAAATATGTGAATCTTGTGGAGTCCAGATCTTTCAAAGAAGTAGCTAAAGATGAAAAATGGATTGAAGCTATGCAGTTGAAATCAAATCTCTTGAGGATAACAAAAGATCAGTAGTGGCTGATCTACCATAAGGTAAGAATATAGTTGTGTAACACCCTGTATCCGAGACGGACCAGAAATATAGAATTCAAGAAATTACAGGTGCCAACAACGGTGCCACCTACGGTCTGTAGGTTGACCCACAGACCGTAGGCGGGGTTCGTGGATGGCCACCTGCAGTCCCTCCCAGAAAAGTCCAGAAAACTTGTCTAAGGCACGACCCACGGCCGGATCTATGAACTGTAGCTCAGACCACGGTCTGTGGTCCAGGTCGGTGGATCGAGGCCCCACAACCCTTTCTCTAAATGCCAACGATGGTTGACAGGATAGACCGTGGGTCAGTCCACGGACCGTCGATCAGTCCATCGGTTGGTCCAGAGAGATTTTAAGTCAGGGGTCATTTGGTCTTTATCCTATACGTTGGACCTCTAAACTACGTCGTTTAACCCCTAAAATACGTAGTTTTGGTCAGTTTTAGCCTGAAACTTAATTAGACTTTACCCAAGTCAACTCATTCTCCAAAATTCATCCAAGTTGAACGAAAAAAAGAAGAAGGAGTCAACCAACCCTCTCCAAGAATGCAGCAGTGTTTCCTCCAGTTCCAGCCTTGAAATTGAAAAATTTCTCCATGAAATTCGTCACCATGTATGTGGGATTTCACTAGTGGGTTCCTTTCAAACATTAGATCCCTAGAATTCAGTTAGATTCTTGATTCTCTACATCATGTTATACCTAGGATTTCTAGAATTTCAGAATGTATGTTGTGATTCAGAGCTAAAACTAATCCAAATCAGATTATCATGTTTTCGTGGAATTGTTGCTTAGTTCTTGCTTGAAACTCAAAACCCTAGTTGGATAGATTCGTTTAGTTCATGAATTACACTTGCTAGGTCAGATTACTCAGATAAACATGCCTTGGTTAAGAATGTTTCATTATCAATACATAAATGATGCATTTTCAATAAACATTTCAGAATATCGAGCTATCCAGTTTATTTCAGTTATATTATATTCAATGCATTCTATTGGGAGTGGGCTTAAATACCGTGTTGGACTAGGGTTAGTCACCCTCATATTCCCAGATTTACGTGCCCCCGTAGGTTTATAAGTCCCCTTTGTGGGCATCAGTTTAGTGATCACGCCAATCATGCATCTATACCTCTGGTAGGGTATATTGGGTCCTCTTAATGAGGCATATACATCGGACTCCACATTTAGCTCAGGTGGTTTTATGTCGGTTATAAGTAGCTCCCACAGTCATATTCTATTACATTGACCAGGTTATCAGTCACAGTTCAGTATTCAGTTTTAGCATGTTAAAGACTTGGTCATTGCATTCATTTAGTTCATGTTCAGTATTTTCAGTATAGTATCATGTTCCTATTATATCATTGCTCAGTTATATGCTTTGTTCAGTTATGTATATTGTTCAGTTGTATTCTATCTTGCATGCTCAGTACCTTTCAAGTACTGACGCATACTCTGCACTACATCTTCTCGTGATGTAGGTTCAGGTCCTTAGCATTTAGTCACGCATAGATCGGTTCCTGATCTTCAGTTTAGCAGCATCAGTGGTGAGTCATCATTCTTTGAAGAAGATTGACATGTTTATTACTTTCAGTGTTTAGTTTCAATTTTGCTAGATTTTGTTGGGGCATGTCCCAGCATCTCTAGTCAGTTAGAGGCTTTATTTCAGACATAGTTAGATTCAGTTTTAGCTTTGGAGTTTTATCTTTCTATTGCCATTAAACTCTCAGTTTATTTATTCAGATAGTAATGGGTATTCCCCATCATTTCAGTTTTATGATATTTTAAGCTTCCGCACAGTATTTTCTTAAATCAGTTTTATCTAGTATGCTTATGATATGCCAGCTCATGGTTATCTTGGGGTCACTCGTGATCGAAGGTCCCGTGTTTACGTCTAGGAGTTAGCCTCAGGGTTTGATAAACTTGGTATCAGAGCATTAGATTTAAGTGTCCTAGGATGTCTAAAAAGTCGCACTAGGATATCATAGCATTATGCGTTTTCAGATCATGCCTCCTTGTAGAGCTTACCCAAGGAATGTTAACGCACGCAATGCTAACATAGTTCCTCCAGTCCCAGATCAAGAAGTTTCGAATGCAGAGTTTCGGAATGTCATTCAGCTTTTGGCCCATAGTGTGACCAACTAGAACAATCAGCAGGTTCCAGTTCCTACAAATGTTAGTGGTGGATCAGTGGCAGCCAGGGTTCGTGATTTCGTTAGGATGAATTCTCCTGAGTTTTTAGGGTCACAAGGTAGTGAGGATCCCCAAAACTTCATAAATGAAGTCAAGAAAATCTTTGGAGTGACTGGAAATGATAGGGTAGAGTTGGCGTCCTACCAGTTCAAGGATGTAGCACACATCTATTTTACTCAATGGAAGGAAAACAGGGGTACAGATGTCACTCTTGTGACTTGGGAGTGTTTTTCCGAAGCTTTTCTGGATAGGTTTTTTTCGAGAGAGTTAAGAGAGGCAAAAGCTCAGGAGTTCATGAATTTGAGGCAAGGTTCGATGACAGTCCAAGAGTACAAACTTAAGTTCACTCAGCTCTCCAGGTTTCCTCATCATATAGTTGCCGATTCCAGGGATCAGATGAGTAAGTTTCTATTTGGGGTATCTGACTTGGTGAGAAGAGAGTGTAGAAATGTTATGTTGCTGGAAGATATAAACATCTCTAGGCTCATGACTAATCCTCAGCACGTCGAGGAAGATAAGCTTAGGGAATAGGCTAAGGAGAACAAGAAGGCTAGGATAGGCAACTATAAGTAATCTCAACAGAAATTGGGTGGTAGAAATCATTCGTAGTTTCAACAAAAGTCTTCAACTCCAATACCTTCATCAGTTAGTGTTCCATCTTCCATGTTTTGACAGAATCATAAAGGTAAGGCATCAGGCTCTAAATATCAGGGGAGTGTTTCAGGCACCGTAACCTACCCAACTTGTCCAAAGTGTGGTAAGAACCATCTGGGCGAGTGTCTTGCAGGAAAGGAAGGATGTTTTGGGTGTGGTCAGTCTGGTCACAAGTTGAAAGATTGTCCTTCTTCTAAACAGGGTCTAGGAGGCAATAATGGTAGGGTTCAATCTACAACTTCAATAGCACCAGCAGGTCGCCCGACTCAGCAGGGTAACTCATCTGGTACAGGTGGCAGATAGCGTCAAAATAGGTTGTATTCTCTTCAGGATCGCCAGGTACTAGAAGATTCTCCTGATGTGGTCACGGGTACGTTCCAATTCTTTAACTTAGATGTTTATTCCTTGTTAGATCCAGGGGCTACTCTTTCCTTTGTAACTCCTTATATAGTAGTCAATTTCAGTGTCAGTTAAGAAATCCTCTCAGATCCCTTCTCAGTCTCTACTCCAGTCGGTGACCCAGTTATAGCTAAATGGGTATATAGAAATTGCCCTGTCACAGTCTCTCAGAAAGTCACCTCAACAGATCTTGTAGAGTTAGAAATGGTAGACTTTGATATCATTCTAGGTATGGATTGGTTACATTCCTATTATGCCTCAGTCGATTCTAGAACTAGGATCGTTCATTTTTAGTTTTCCGATGAGCCAATCTTAGAATGGAAGGGTAGTAGCTTAGGGCCTATGGGTCGATTCATTTCTTACCTTAAGGCCAGAAAGATGATCTCTAAGGGTTATCTCAATCACCTAGTTCGGGTTAAGTATTCATGCTCTGAAACCCCAACTCTTGAGTCAGTTCCAGTAGTAAATGAGTTTCAAGAAGTGTTTCCATAAGATCTTCCCAGAGTTCTTCCTGAAAGGGAAATCGACTTTGGAATTGATCTCCTTCCAGATACCCAGCCTATTTCTATTCCTCCTTATAGAATGGCTCCAGCTAAGCTTAAGGAATCGAAAGAGCAGTTGAAAGACCTTCTAGATAAGGGCTTCTTCAGACCTAGTATTTCCCCATGTGGTGCACCAGTGTTGTTCGTGAAGAAGAAAGATGGGTCTCTCAGGAAGTGTATTAATTATAGATAGTTGAACAAGGTCACAATCCATTATAAGTACAATATCCCCAGGATTAATGACTTATTCGACCAACTTTAGGGTGCTAGTCATTTTTTGAAGATAGAACTCCGATCCGGTTATCTTCAGCTCATAGTCAGAGATAGTGACATTCTGAAAACAACCTTCAGAACTCGTTATGATTATTATGAATTTGTAGTTATGTCATTTGGACTAACCAATGCTCCTGGAATTTTCATTGATTTGATGAACAGGGTGTTCAAGTAGTATTTAGACTTGTTTGTTAACTTCTTTATTGATGATATCCTCATTTACTCTAGAAATGAAGAAGAACATGCAACTCATTTAAGGGTTATCCTACAAACTCTCAATGATCATCAGTAATTCTCTAAGTTTAGAAAATGTGAGTTTTGGTTGCAATATGTTGCTTTCCTTGGTAATATAGTATCTAGCAAAGGGATTCGAGTGGATTCTTATAAAATAGAAGCAGTGAAACAATGTCCCAGACCAACCTCTCCTTCAGATATCAAAAGTTTCTTGGGTCTAACGGGTTATTATAGAAGGTTCGTGGAAGGATTTTCATCCATAGCTTCTCCATTGACTAAGTTGACTAAAAAAAAAAGGTTAAGTTTTAGTGGTCAGATGAGTGTGAGAAGAGCTTCGCAGAACTGAAAACTAGGTTGACTACAGCTCCTATTTTGACACTACGAGAGGGTTTAGACTGTTATGTGATCTATTGTGATGCATCCAGAGTCAGTTTAGATTGTGTGTTGATGCAGCGAGGTAAGGTTATAGCTTATGCTTCTAGACAGCTTAAGGTGCATGAGAAGAATTATCCGACTCATGACCTCGAGCTTTCAACAGTGGTGTTTGCATTTAAGATTTGGAGACATTACTTGTATGGTGTTCACGTAGATGTGTTCACACACCGTAAGAGTCTTCAGTATGTTTTCACCCAGAAGAAGTTGAATCTTCGACAGAGGAGATGGCCTGAGTTCCTCAAAGACTATGATATGAATGTGCTTTATCATCCTAGTAAAGCCAATGTAGTAGCATATGCTCTTAGCAGACTATCTATGGGTAGTGTAGCACATGGAGGAAGAAATAAAAGAACTAGCAAAGGATGTTCACAGGCTTGCTCGCTTGAGAGTTCGCCTTATGAGCATATCAGATGGTGGTGTAACAGTTTAGAATGGGTCAGAATCTTCATTGGTAGCGGAGGTTAAGGAAAATCAAGACAGTGATCCGATATTGCTTCAACTGAAGGGTGCAGTTCATCAGCAGAGAGTTGAGGTTTTCTCCCTATGGGGAGATGGTGTGCTTCGCTATGAGGGTCGATTATGTGTTCCTAAGGTGGGTGAGTTGAGACAACAGATTCTTGCAGAAGCCCATAACTCCAGGTATTCTATTCATCTAGGCGCCACTAAGATGTATCGTGATCTACTGGAAGTCTTTTGGTGGAATGTTATGAAAAGGGATATAGCAGATTTTGTGGCTAAGTGCCCTAATTGTCAACAAGTGGAGGTAGAACATCAGAAACTGGGGGGTATGACTCAAGAGATTAACATTCCTACATGGAAGTGGGAAGAGATCAACATAGACTTCATTACAGGTTTACGTCATACTCGTAGACAGCATGACTCTATTTGGGTGATAGTTGACAGAGTTACTAAGTCTGCACACTTTTTGGCTGTCAAGACTACATATTCGACGGAGGACTACACCAAGATTTACATTAATAAGATAGTCAAGTTGCATGGGGTTTATTTTTCTATCATCTCAGATAGAGGCCCTCAGTTTACCTCTTATTTCTGGAAGTCATTTCAGAAAGGTCTTGGTACTCAGGTTAATCGTAGCACAGCATTTCATCCACAGATGGATGGTCAGGCAGAGCGTACCATTCAGACCTTAGAGGACATGTTGAGAGCTTGTGTGATCGACTTCAATGGTAGTTGGGATGATCACCTTCCTCTTATAGAGTTCGCCTACAATAATAGCTACTATTCCAGCATTCAAATGGCCCCTTATGAGGCATTGTATGGGCGTAGCTGTAGATCTCCAGTTAGTTGGTTTGAAGTAGGTGAAGCATCTTTGATAGGGCCATATTCGGTTCATGATGCTATGGAAAAAGTTTAGATCATTAGAGATAGACTTAACACAGCCCAGAGTCGCCAGAAGTCCTATGCAGATGTAAGGAGAAAGGACTTGGAGTTCCAAATTGATGATTGGGTTTTCCTAAAAGTGTCACCTATGAAGGGGGAAATGAGATTTAGCAAGAAATGGAAGCTCAGTCCTAGATATGTAGGCCCTTACAAGATCTTGAAAAGAGTTGGTAAAGTGGCTTATGAGTTAGAGTTGCCAGCAGAACTAGCAGCAGTGCATCTGGTCTTTCACATTTCGTTATTGAAGAAGTGTGTGGGTGATCCAGCATCCATAGTGCCATTGGAAAGTGTGGTTGTGAAGGGTAGTCTCACTTCTGAGGATGTGCCAGTTGAGATTCTTAATCATCAGGTTCGAAGGTTGAGAAACAAATAAGTCGCTTTAGTTAAGGTTTTGTGGAGAAGTCGGTCCGTAGAGGGAGCCACTTGGGAAGCAGAAGCAGCCATGAAGGCAAGTATGCTCATCTCTTATTTTCCAATTCCATTCCATCTTGAGGTAATGGTTCCTCTCTAGTTTTTCAGTCAATCATGCATAGATTCAGTCTTAGTATCATGTTCTTTCAGCTATACTTGCATTTTCAGCGTATTTGCATGTTCTTGGAGCTTAGTTCAGCCAGATTTCAGTTTCCAGTATTTAGTGGCAGGGTTTGCAGCTCTTTACCTCCATTTTCAGCTAGTTTAGTCTTCATTCAAGGACGAATGTTCCCAAGGGGGAGATAATGTAAAACCATGTATCCTAGACAGACCAGAAATGTAGAATTCCAGAAGTTGCAGGTGCCACCTATGGTCCTTAGGTTGACCCACGAACCGTAGGTAGGGTCCGTGGATGGTCACCTACAGCCCCTCCCAAAAAGTCCAGAAATTTTGTTGAAGGCACGACCCACGACCGGACCTACGGATCGTAGGTCAAACTGGTCCGTGGATCGAGGCCCCAGAACCCCTTCTCTGAAAGCCAACGATAGTTGAAAGGAACGGTCAGTCCGTCGGTTGGCCCCGACAGATTTTTAAGTCAGAGGTCGTTTGGTCTTTTTCCTATGCGTTGGACCCCTAAACTATGTAGTATTGGTCAGTTTTAGCCTAGAAACTTAATTAGACTTTACCCAAGTCAACTCATTCTCCAAAATTCATCCAAGTTGAAAGAAAAAAAGGAGAAAGAGTTGACCAACCCTCTCCAAGAACGCAGCAAGGTTTCCTATAGTTCCATCCCTAAAATCGAAAGATTTCTCCATTGAAATTCGTCACCAGGTATGTGGATTTCACTAGTGGGTTCCTTTCAAACATTAGATCCCTAGAATTCAGTCAGATTCTTGATTCTCTACATTATGTTAGACCTAGGGCTTCTAGAATTCAGAATGTATTTTGTGATTTAATTGTTAGACTAATCCAAATCAGATTATCATGTTCTCGTGGAATTATTACTTAGTTCTTGCTTGAAACTCAGAACCCTAGTTGTGTAGATTCATCTATTTCATGAATTACACTTGCTAGGTCAGATTACTTAGATATACATGCCTTAGTTAAGAATGTTTCATTATTAATACATAAATGATGCATTTTTAGTGAGTATTTCAGAATATCGAGCTATCCAGTTTATTTCAGTTATATTGTATTTTATGCATTCTATTGGGAGTGGGCTTAAATACCGTGTTGTACTAGGGTCAGTCACCCTCATATTCCCAGACCTACGTGCCCCCGTAGGTTTGTAAGTTCCCTCTGTAGGCATCAGTTTAGTGATCACGCCAGTCATGCCTCTATACCTCTGGCAGGGTATATTAGGACCTCTCGATGGGTCGTATACATCGGACTCCACATTTAGCTCAGGTGGTTTTATGTCGGTTATTAGTAACTCCCACAGTTATATTCTATTACATTGACCAAGTTATCAGTTACAGTTCAGTATTCAGTTTCAGCATGTTATAGACTTGGTCATTGCATTAAGTTAGTTCATGTTCAGTATTTTCAGTATAGTATCATGTTCATCTTATATCATTGCTCAGTTATATGATTTGTTCAGTTATGTATATTTTCCAGCTTTATTCTATCATGCATGCTCAGTACCTTTCAAGTACTAACGTATACTCTGCGCTACATCTTCTCGTGATGTAGGTTCAGGTCCTCAGCATTCAGAAAACGCATAGATCGGTTCCCAATCTTCAGTTCAGCAGCATCAATGGTGAGTCATCATTCTTCGAAGAAGACTGACATGTTTATTACTTTCAGTGTTTAGTTTCAATTTTTCTAGATTTTGTTGGTGCATGTCCCAGAATCTCTAGTCAATTAGAGGCTTTATTTCAGACATAGTTAGATTCAGTTTTAGATTTGGATTTTTATCTTTCATTTGTCATTAAACTCTCGGTTTATTTATTCAGATAGTAATGGGTATTCCCCATCATTTCAGTTTTATGATGTTTTAACCTTCCGCATAGTATTTTCTTAAATCAGTTTTATCTAGTATGCTTATGATATGTCAGCTCAGGGTTAGCTTGGGGTCACTTGTGGTCCTATGTCCCGTGTTTACATCCAGGGGGTAGCCTCGAGGCGTGACAAGTTGGATCCAAGTGGGTATACAAGATTAAATACCAAGCCAATGGTGAAGTGGAGAGGTATAAAGCACGGTTATTTGCTAAACGTTATAGTCAGCAAGAACATTTACATTATCATGATACTTTTTCACATGTTACTAAGATGGGAATAATGAGATGTATTATTGCTTTGGTTGTGTCTAAGTACTGGAATTCATCATTCCAAATTGATGTTTATAATGTGTTGATTCAAGGGTATCTAGATGAGGATTTGTTTATGGATATGCCTAAAAGTTTTAAGAAACCATGAGAGGTCAAAGTCTGCAGATTACTCAAGTCATTGTACAGGATGAATCAAGCTTCCAGGGAACATAAAGCCTGTTTATGCCTTGTTAATTGCTGGTTTCACCCAAAGTTCACATGATTATTCCTTGTTTATTCTAAAAAAGGATATAGACATAGTAATTGCATTGGTATATGTTGATGACCTTCTCATTACTAGCAGTAATGACCAGTTGATTAATATAGCTAAGGAAGTTCTACATCAACGGTTCAAGCATAAAGATTTAGGCCAACTCAAGTACTTCATGGGCATTGAAGTTTTGAGGTCTAGTGAAGGTGTTATCTTGAATCAGAGGAAATATATATTAGAACTCATCCATATTATGAAGGCCTTAGTGGTGGAAAGCTTGCTTCTACTCCTTTGGAGTCCAATTTAAAGTTGACATTAGTAGAGCATGATAATATTGTTGGTGATGTTGTGTTACACAATGTCACTTCCTATCAGAAGTTGATTGGTAAGTTGTTGAATGCTACTATTACTCGATCAAATATTAGTTAAGCAATATAAACTCTTAGTCAATTCATGCAAACCCCTAAGAAGTCACATTGGGAAGCAGCTACAAGGGTAGCCAGATATTTGAAGGGCATAGTTGGTCAAGGAGTTTGGTTAAAGGCCACACCTGCCACCATGTTTAGTTGTTGGTGTGACTCAAGCTGGGCTGCTTTCCCTAACACCAGAAGATCCATCACAGAGTATGTGGTTAAGTTTGGAGAATCTTTAATCTCATGGAAGTCTAAGAAACAACCGACTGTGTTTTAGAAGCTCAGTTGAAGCTAAGTACATGTGTATGGCATCTGCAACAGCTGAAGTAACTTGGTTACTATGTCTGTTTACTGAGTTGGGAGCCCGTATTAAAATGCATGTCACCATATTGAGTGATAGCAAATCTGCCATTCAATTAGCAGTTAATTCAGTCTTCCATGAGAGGACCAAACATATAGAAATAGATTGTCATTTTATCGGTGACACGATCAAAGTAGGGTTAATTGAGGTTGTTTATGTACACACTCAACAACAGGTTGTTGATTTGTTGACAAAGGGTTTGGGACAAGCCCAACACTCGCATCTCTTAAGCAAGCTTGGTGTGCTTAACATCATGCATCCTTCAGCTTGAGGGGATGTGTTGAAATAACTCACAACTTACTGTTTCATTAGTTACTTGTTTACTGTTTTACTGTTTCATTAGTTACTTTTTTACTGTTTCACTACTTACTTTGTTACTTGTTGAAGTTAGTCAGTTATAGCTTGTAGTTAGTTAAGAATAACGGATGAGCTGTCTATAGTGAGCTATCAAGAAGCTTCTAGAATCTAGTTAGACATTTTAAACCTTAGTCTATACAAGCCCATGTGCAGGCTTCATTGTAACAGATTCTGCAGAGCAGCTATAAATAAAATTGTTTCTCTACTTTTCTTCAAATCTCTAAGGTTTATCATTGGAGTTTTGAGTGTGTGATCTTTTTATCATATAT
>JAJOOH010037912.1:0-11729 GCA_029582605.1 Solanum gracilifrons | reverse complement strand
ACTGCTCTTTTTGGTGACTCTATGCCACCACCTGGCCCTTCCCATGCGGTTGGGAAGCGCCACCGCTCGTCCGATTGCACTTCTGACACTAAGGAGGCTCAACCAGCAAGGAAGATGGATCTCCAGCAATTCGAGGCAGCCCAGAGGCAGTCCATCATTGATGATGAAATGAGGCAGCAGCGGGCCCATGAGATTGGTGTTTGTCTATCAGGTTTAGTGAGCACTACTGAGTGTGTTCTTATTGTTGATGAGGGTGCTACTGATGACGTCATTGTTGCTGATCCAGCGGGTTCTGGGAAACCAGATCCACCCGCTTCTTGTTAGATCTTCGACGCATATGCGCGATATGTTTGCTTCACCCTATGTTTTACTTTTGTTTTATCGGTGAATTGAGGGCAAGTGCACCATATTTTGTTGGGGTGGGGTAAATGTTTTGTTAGTGATAGGGTGAAGTCTAAGTAATCCAACTCATCATCCTTCCTTGGGGTTTTCTTGCCCGTTTTCTTTTTACTCAAAATACTAGTTTACTTTTATGTTGAACCGGAATGTTTAGGATTGTATGTGTAAAAGAATGAAAGTATGATGGGATAAGAAGCACGAAATTGATACATGTCCATAATTTTGAAATGTGCTAGATCTATAGGTTCAATAAGTTGAATGTGCTGGATCTTCATATGACATGATAAGGAACCGGTACGATAACATTACTGAAGCTAAAACTTGAACTAGGTAATTCAATAATCTGGTAATGAAACAATGTGCCAAGTGTGTGTGAGATGATTTTGTATGTTCATGTCGTGTGTGTCAATCTAAAACTTGCCCCGTTGGTCCTGTTAAGGCAATGTAGGCTAGGAATTGGGAGATGATCATAGGCCCTTATTCAAATGAATCCACTAAAGCCTAAAATGATTCAACCAAATGAAACAAATGCTCCCTTTGATCCAAATGTTTGAGCCTAATATAGACCACTTCTTTCAATACACCTAACTCACCTTCCCTAAAAGATTGTTATGGACTGAACCCTCTTTGGACATGTGTACCTTAACTTAGGCCAAAAGCCTAAGTTAGGCCAAAAGCCTAAGTTAAGGGTGGCTAATTCAAAAAGTTAACTTAATCTTTGCCCTGGTCCGATATCGGATATTATGCACCTCAACTCATGCAACATATATAAGTTGAGGATGGCTACGGAAAAAGTAACCAAAAGAAAAGGGTAAGAAAAGAGTTGTGTGTAGAGGAAAGAAAATGATAGACAAAGATGTCACTGAAGCCAAAAGAAACAAAAAGAAAAAAATTAAACAAAGAAGAAAAAATGAAAAAGAAGAGTTATAAAGTCAAAGTCACATCTGTGCTAAAGAGAATGAAGGAAAAGAGCAAAAAATAAAAATATGTCAAAAATTAGTTGAAAAAAGAGGTAAAAAGCCAATGCGATGTCGTCAAGGAGGGCAAAAAAGTCACTTAAAGTACCCAAATGTACCCTACCTAACCCTAAGCCTACACTACAATCTAAGAAAGTCCTATAGTGATCCTACTGATTAGTTTTGAGAGTCAATGAACTGAATATAAAGGCAAGCCTATGGTATTGAGCACTAACTGTATTTGAATTCACTTATGAGAGTGAGTGTTGAATGAATCCTTGAGCTTAAAATTATAGTCATTGTGTGAAAAATGATTTCTTTGAGGTGAGGGCACTAGTTTCATTGTTGGAGAGTGGATACCTTGGCGATTATTGAAAGTATATGTGGTGATGTCTATTGGTCTGTCTATATCATGTTCTGATCCACATAAGTTAGCTGACTAAGTCTGAATGAAGAGATTTTCACCAAGTGATGGAATTTATTGAGACAACCATGTGATTGCTTGAGTTTGTATGTTTGCTTCAACTTAAGTGTCGTTTAGAGTGTTAGTGTGTCACTTAAGGAGAAACAACAAGTTTAAGTTGAGGGTGTTGATAAACCGTGAGTTTATGGTATATTTTATGCTTTACAGTTAGAGTTTGTGTGTGTCTTGGGCTATTTTGCTATTAGATATGATGGTTTTTGAGTAATTTTTGCAGGGAATAGGTTCTGATGCGGTGGATTGAGATAAGAGCTGAAAATTGTAGAAGTTGCCACAGACAGAGCCAACCACGGACCGTAGGTCCTTTGACGGGCCGCAGGTGATGCAGCATAGACGATGGTTCAAGGAAGTCTAACCAATTGTGGAACCACGGAGGCTATCGACACCCCGTAGATCGAATGACGGACCATCCTGTACATATGTCGTTTGTGATCAGAAAGTTGAAGTTCCAGTACTTGAACCATAGAGGCAAGTGACGGACCGTAGTCCAGTCCACGGAACGAAGGTCCAATCGTCGTCTGAAGGCCCTAAAATAATTTGCAAGTGTTGATCCTCAGAGGGAGACCACGGACCGTAGGTTGATCCACGGTCCGTACGTCGTGTCGTCGATTGAAACCGCGTCTGAGCAGTTATTTCCCTATTTTGTTTCCTACTTGGTTTTGGATTTGTGCACTATAAATATGAGTTGTTATTTCCGTTTAAAGGGGTTAGACATTATTGTATTAGTTTTTGGTCTTTTGGAATTATTCTGCAAACACTTAGCAAATTAATTTTCGGAAGTTGGTTTATGCAAATTTCACTTTGAATTTCAATTCAACATTTCGGTTTTTCATCTATTCTCATTGTAAGTTCATGAATTCTTTTAACCTAATTATTAATTGTGAACTCTCAAGCATGCGTAGCTCAATCTAGAACTAGGGTTGTGGGAACCATGAGCAATTAACAAAGTATTGATAATAACTAAGTAATTCTTAAATAGTGTTTATGCATGTCTAGTTAATCTTTTCGTTTAGAAATCTTTCTAGTGGTGCGCAACGTTAGAACTCTCCTCATTCCTATTTGATCTTACCAAGGGGGTAATGAATGAGAAAAATAATTAACAACAGAGATTTAGTTAAGGATTTGTTGCTATCTAATAGTCTGACTTTAATCAATTGAGGAAAGGGTGAATACCCTAACCTAATTGACACAATGACTAATCTGGGGTGAAGGTAAGGGTTAGTAAAGCACACATTAGTAGATTTACCAAGTCGCGAGTGAAAGTGCTCACGATGATTAGCAATCACCTAGGGATACTTATCGGCCTTGCATGTCAAACACTAGGATAGGATTAGTATTATTAGGATTACTGTATTAAAAGCTTGTGGGGAGCACATATACCCTATTTTGCATCTTATATTGATATCTCAAACTGTGAACCTTACTTACTTGTAACTTTATGATTCAAATCAACAATCTATAACATTATTCACAAACCCCCCTGTTTACTTTCCTCGGAAATAGTTTGACTAAAAAGAGATAATTGCGAGTTAAATTTAATTCTAAACTATATTCCTCGTGGGATAGACCCCAACCTACAAGTTTAGTCCTTCACTTGATAACGATCGCTTATGCTTCTTTATGAGAGGTGTAATTTGAGTGTATTAACAAGCATATCTGCCAGTGAAACCAAAAAGGCGAGCTCAATCGAGCTTACTGACTGGGTTGGCGGTGCTCTAAAAAGTCAAACAACTCACCGATTTGTCCATATGTAAGAAATGAGGATTTGAACCTACACATTCAGCAAACATTATTCAAAAAAATTAAAGCTTGGGTTGACTCCCAAAAAGCATCTTATTTAATGTTGTGGCACGACGTGGAAATGCTCTCACACATCTTCTAAATACACCACTTCAATTACCAAAACATCAAGGATTTCTCAAAAAGAGCTTCAAGCGTTGCCCATTTACTTTTAAAGTTGAACCTTCTTTGCTTTGAACATCAATTGCTCCATTTGTGAACACTCGAGTGATTTTAAATGGGCCTGACCATTTCGATTTGAGTTTACTTGGAAAAAGTCTCAAACGAGAGTTATAAAGTAGAACAAGATCCCCAATTTTAAACTAACGTTGAAGGATCTTTTTATCATACCATTTCTTCATTTTATCCTTATAAATGACTTAACCTGCATACGCTCTCAACCGAAACTAATCCAATTAATAGAATTGATCGACTATTCCTTTCGAAGCATTCCTCCAATTCAACTTCAACGCCTGTAGTTCCTTATGTTCAAGCTCGATTGGTAGGTGACAAGATTTACCAAATACCTACTCATATGCTGACATGCCAATTGGCATTTTGAAAGAGGTATGGTACCCCCAAAGAGCATCATCAAACTTCCGACACCAGTCCACCTGATTTGCATTAACCATTTTTGCAAGAATTCTCTTGATTTCTCAATTTGAAACTTCAACTTGGCCACTTGTTTACTGATGATAGAGGGTTGCAACTTTATGCTTGAATCCATATTTTCTCAGCAATGATTTTAACGTTTCTAGCACACCTCATCCAATTCTAGGTGTCAACAATAGTAAATCAGTATAAAACACAACTAAATTAATTGGGGTCGAATCCCACAGGGAGTGGTACATGTTTAGAATTCAATTAATACGTTTGAATGTGGTTTAATCAGCCATAGGAATAGAATTTATCAAGAAAAGACATTAATAAAATTAAAGGGGTGACACGAATGTCAAATAGGGGGTTTTGGTTGTAATTATCAAGTCCTTCAGTTGTACCTTCAATTCTCTTAGCTTTTCATGTGCCATTCTATAGGGACGAATCGATATAGGTTGCATATCAGGAAACAAGTCTATAGAGAAATCAATTTCCCTTTCTAGGGGGATTCCTGGAAGATCATCAGGGAATACCATTGGAAATTTATTCACGATAGGAATTAACTGAAGAGTCATGGTCTCATTATCAGTATCCTCTACATGAACCATATGGTATATACAACCGTTAGGAATAAACTTTCGAGCCCTAAGGTATGAAATAAACTTACCCTTAGGTATGGCAGCATTACTCTTCCACTCAAGGACTGGCTCACTTGGAAAGTAAAATCTGACTATCTTTGCCTGACAATCAATATTAGCATAGCAAGCTGCCAACCAATCCATACCCATGATAACACCAAAATATAGCATAATCAACTCAACTAAATCAGCGAGGGTTGGACGATCATTAATTAACACCATGCAACTTCAATAGACGCGACTAGCTAAAATAGTCTCCAACCGGTGTAGACACCTAAACTGGTTGTGGCAACAACTCAGATTTTATGTCAATCTTACTAGTGTTAAATGGTGTAATATATGAAAATGTAGAGCCAGGTTCTATCAATGAGTAAACATCCTGAAAAGATATCGTCAATATACATGTAACAATATCAAGGGATGCCTCTGAATCCTATCGTCATGTGAGTGCATAAAAGTGGTTCTCACCACCGCTCGAACCTATATCTCCTTCACCTCTCCCTCTACCACGACCCTAAGTAGACTATGGTCCTGGTCGTGGGGCCTGGACTGAGGGTGAAGATGCTACTGTGGATCCTGAAGGCTAAGCTAGATCACATCTACTCATCATCGGGCACCGACTAATAAAATGTCATGTCTGCCCACAATGATAGCATGCACCTAAACCCTCTCCACACTGCCCAGTGTGCGTCTTACCGCACTATATTCAATGAGGCGTGTGATGTCTTATATGTACGGAACGACCCTGTCGATGACCCTCATGCTGGCATGAGCTCTGACCTGGTCCTGATTGACTATAACGATCAAACTGCGATCCCTGCACCTGTGGTGAGACACTACCCGCTGGCCGCGGTGGATATTGATGGAAAGGAGGCTTAAAATCACCATGTTGTTCCCTATAAGACCCCATAGTACGAGCCCTCTTACTCTGCTCACTATCCCTTTGGGTATCACGAATCCATTAAGAAAGGTCCTCTGTAGTCTGTGCGAAAGGCTATATGCGGGATATATCTATATCATTTGATAGGGATGCTATCGTAAAGATAACGATGAACTCTGGATCTCATGGTACGTATAATATCTGGTGTATATCTTTTCAAAGTATTAAACTTATGGCTACAATCCCTCACACTCATGGTTCCTTGCTTCAGATCGAAAAAGTGGTCAACACGGGCCTTTCAAACTTCCCATGGAAAATATTCGGAAAAGAAGGCCGCAGAGAAGTCCTACCACTCTGCTAGCAGAGGATCAGGTTCTCTAGATCTCTCCCATGCTGTATACCAAATGATGGCTACATCGCGTTGCCGAAAAGAAGCCAACTCCACAGCCTCTGTGACAGAGGCATGCATCACCCTCAATACCCTATATATATGATCTATAAAGTCCTGGGGATCCTCAATAGGACTAGATCCTATAAATAATGGAGAGGAAAAATGAAGAAACTCTCATACCTTTGAACTTTCTGATCGGCATCAACAAGTATCTACTCTTGACTCCAGTTGTCGCTCATGAATAGATTTCATCCTAGACAGCAACTGAACTGCCTCCCTCATCCCGTACTCCCTAATCTCTGGTGGAGGAACAATAGGTACTAGAAGTCCTGTGTCCTTAGATTCCTCATATACCAATGGAAATGGTGAGGCTGGGGGTACTCATCTCCTCGGGCTTCAACAGGTTCCGGGGAGGCTGGTACTAGGGGTACTGGAGATTTACCCTATGCCTCTGAGCGAAATCTATCCCTTCGACCTGGTGAGGAATGGTTAGTACCTTCCCTTGGATGCATACCTATCTCTTAATCTACAATATTCAGAGCAAATGTAGCCTATTAAATAGGAAACATAAAGCACGATTTAGATTTCAAATGTTCATATACTTTTGCACTATAGCATGATCTATCAGTTTAATGAAATGAAACAATTCCTAAATGCCCTTTAGCCTCTTTATTATAAATGTGGTGCACAACACACCCATAAACAATATTCTACTAGGCACGTCTTGTGGACCCCCATAGGATACTATCTGCTATGATACCAAGTTTGTCACACCCCAAAAGAGGAGGAGTAACTGGCACTAGATACCCTATTAGAACGAGTTACCCACTAAAACATACTAGCTAACCAACTATGAAACAAGAAAATTGGGCAGCATAACCTCTAAAATGTCAATCCTGGACACTGAAGGTCATGACCTGTATGTGAATAAACCATTCAAACAATGGTAGACAAATCGAAATAAATAAAGATATACTATCTAGTCGACGAGGCCACAACCGAAGACATGCCTACTTACAAAGAAACATATATTTATATATATACATGCCAAGACTATTGGTAAGAGGTTGAAACACACAGAACGAAATCCCAGAATAATATGTCCACAATAGCCTCTACGAGTGACATAAGCACTACCGGGACAAGGACCCGACTATACCCAAAGTGTACAACAAAAGTAAACATCCTCTGATAGCCCCATGATAAGATGGAGCTTACCAACTCATAGCTAAACCTGAATCCCAGAGGGTAGGTCTATTAGTGTCCCTGCCAATACATACTCGCACGAAAGAATAAGAAGTGTCCCAGGCAACCGGACGTCAATACGAATAAAAGTTTACTGGTATGTAAAGTGGAAAGTAGAATCATAAATATTTACTATAAAAGGGTAATAGAGATACCACCTGAAACAAAAACTCAAATAATCTCCATGGCTTACAATTGGCCCCCTACTACTTAAATATGCATGGTATGCTTGTATAATCGGATATTGTGAATACATATATATATATAGAGAGAGAGAGAGATGAAAATTCATGACATACCCAACCAAATGCTAGCAATGGTGGTGCCTTCTGGTAGATAACTGGCATCATATTCGCAAACTTGTGGCCTTCTATGTCTCATACGTATAAATATAGGCAATAGTCCCCATACCTCTTGATTATAGCTCGGGTGTAGAATGCATAGCATGCCATGTCATGGATATTTAACACCTATAAGTTATTGTTGTCATGTTAACAATCTTGGCCCGTTTGTAGTCTTGTTCACATAACCTTATAATCACTTTCGTATAACATGTAACCATCTTATGGAACCTCATAGGTTCTTCCAAATAAGCTTGAAAAGTTCACTCAAATTTTAGAAAGATAAACTAACCTTGAAGATACTCATAACAAGTTTAAGGTGATTTACTTAGTTTCTAACTCAGTTCGTAGATAATTTATAAAAGACGTGTTTGAAAAAAAAAACAAGTGTTCTAATAGTTTAAACCTTTAAGTTATATTAGAGAGTTTTGAAGATCATGAGTTACTTTAAAGAATTTTCATAATAACTTTAGTGGGGAAAGAGAGCTGGTTACAAGTAATAAGGGTCTCGCGTGATATTTTAAGTCACATCCCCCAAAGATGATTAAGAATTCATACATGCGGACATATAATCAAGGAAACCGATAAAATGACATATAGATGTAGAATACTCTATTTACTGAACCAGTGGAATATCAAAATAATAGAATCATGAGAATAATTCAGCTCAGATCCAAATGACTTTCACTGAAGGTCTTTCTACCAACAAAATAGCAAAATATCACATTCGAAGTTTTAGGAATTTCCCAGGACTGGTGCGAAAATGAGGGACATAGCCTAGCCTTAACATACCTTTCCAATGAACGCTTGAATGACTGTAGTTTTTTCATAAAAGTTGTTCCTTACATCCTAAGCTTCTCAAATACTATTTATACACAGCTGGTACACACCTATAAGCAATTCATAATTGATCTTAAATGGACATATTTGCCAAATGGTCTCAACTTGACGAAATGTCCGTAGAACTTCATAAAAACAATCATAAAAGAGTCATGAGATGATTACCTTAGTTAACCTAGTGTAAACATTGAAGAAACACCAATAACTACAAATTTATATCCTCAAAAAGTAGCTCCAAATGCGGTTAATAGAAGGGGAAAACGATTGCCACATGTAGAGATCACGTTTCTAGGCACGAGGGCAACCTTTAATGGAAGAAATCATCAAAAACTACCTTCATTATGCATGAACTCCATAGGAACCCTCTCTTAAACTTTCTTTCTGGTTAGGAAGTGAAATAAAATGTTTTCATGGCTTAAAACGTTGAGTAAGCCAACATACCATATATTTTACCCGACCCAGATTGCGACCCGGATTCTCACCCGGTAGTTTCGATGTCGGTTTGATACGGGGTTTTCTGTATTGCAAACTAGACTCATAGGCCTTCAGTTTGATGGGTGATAGGACTTATAAATCTTTATATCTTGGGAGGAAACATCCAAGACATTTTACCTAAGGTTAAGAAAATGTTACTAGAGAAAATTCGATAACCTTTGCCGACCTTAGTTTCACTAATTTTCTTGACTTCAAAACTTAATATATGACCCTTGTGCTATTATAATACCTTATAACACACTATTATCAGCATGTTGTAAACTTATAGGCTTATATGCAAGGTATGGAAGAATTTAAACATTTCAAACGGGGGAAGTTCTACCCGAGCCATTTCTTTAATCGTGAACTTTGTTTGAGGGGTACCTTTGACCTAAAACATTAGTTTATTTCCTTGATATTGCCACCTATTTTGCAATCTTAATATCCAATGTACGATACAAAGTCATAAACACCTCATATCACCATGCCATACTATGCCACATATATTATGTAGGAATAGAGAAAAAGTACGGGATCTTACAAACAGCTCCACTAGAGCTTACCATGGAAGTCTCTCTCAACGAAGTCTGCACGGCTGCCATAGCCTCCTCAACACCCGTCAGGCCCTCATATGTGGTCTCCTCCTGGATACCGAGCTGCTCCTAATCAGTCTCAACCTCGGAATCTGCAGCCACATCATCAGCTCTAACCTCATCTGTGGTGGTAGCCGGTGGCACATCAATATAGGTTGGAATATTTGTGTCTAGGTCATCAGGGATCTCCATAGTCCAAAAAATCATCGATATATCAGTGGACTTCAGTTGGTCCACATCTTTTCTCAACTCAGCAATTGCGGCCTTTAAGGCCGTCACCTCAGGAGTAGCTCCCAGACCTCTCTCACACACCTATATCCTTGCCGTGAGGGCATCAATAGACTTTCTAAGAGGTTTCATAGCAGTGATGAGAGCTCTCTCAATCATCCTAGGGACTGTAGCCTCTAGCCTGGAGGCCCGTACATCAGCAGAATGGGTTAGGTTCCCCATCTGTAATAGCATGGCCTGGGTGAGTGGAGGTCGGGAATTAGCAGAACTAGCAGCAGACCTAGGAGGCAGTGGAGCAGTAGAAGAGCTCAGAGTACTAGAAGTGGTGGAGCTAGAAATACCTGAAGTCCTAGTGGCCGGAATAGGCAATACTGCCTCTACAGGTCGTGTCTCGATGTCAACAGTCGGGGATGTATCCACCGGGGATGCCCTCTTCTTCTCAGCCTGATCCTTCAAATACTCGGCCTCAATGCGCTGGATGTCGATAGAGGAGGTGGGAATCACTTCCACGTCCTTCTTCTCATCACCTGGCACCCAAATTCGTCTGCACAATTCGGTGATCAACACCGGGAACGTGAGAGATGTTTGATGCTGTCTGGCCCTCATGGACAACTCTTGTACAATGATCATACCCAAATTGAGGCTCTTACAAGCAATGATACAGCAAAGACAGGCCGTTTTCATATGCCAGAGGTTATATTCATTCTGGGACGGTATGGTTGTGCTGTTAATAAACCCGAACAAGTACCTCGCTGTCACATTTAGATCTTTCTTCTCGATTGGTACTCCAGCCTCTATCCACCTAGGGGTGTTGTTAGACAAAAGAGGGGCCAACCAGCTTTTCATATCCTCCAATGAAGGTCTCTTGATCATGCTTCGGTAGTAATCTACAATATTCTTAGTGCACTCCAATACTGCATGGATATCATTACTGTCACACTTCACTTTTTTGCCCCTGACAACCACATAGTCTACTGGCTGAAAAGTAGCAGCCTTCCTCTTTGCCTGTGGCACTAGATCTCCGTAGGCAGTGTAAATTTCCCAGACCCAGCTAGGATTGTAAGGGCCGCGGGGTTTAGTAAAGATATCAAACTTGTGGGACTTGAGGGTACGCCATATTTCTGGGTATCAGTCTGTCACACCATCTCTAGATAGACTCTTCTCAGCAATTATGGTCCTCAATTCGTCGGCCTTCAGTCTATTGAGAGTGTAGGTGGTGCTGGACCACAGTCTAATATGGAACTAGAAGGGGAGGACTGTACTAAGGTACCCGGATCCCAGATGGATCATTAATACTCATGGAGCTCATTTCAGCTCTCCGGGCTAATAGTATCTTGTCATCCTCAAGAAGGTCCTAGTGTTCCCCCTCACTCTTAGAAGTGGTGAGGTGAGTAGCGTAGACTCCCACACTAACGGAGCTGACCGCCGATGATTTAACTGCGGGCGTCTTACCCTTTCCTTTGTCCTTCCCACCTGGGGTAGGAAGTTTGGTCGCCTTTTCTTTGGATGCAACTGCATCTTCATTGATTATGATTCCCTTTGTTCGTTTGCGGGGCGGCATGTCTCGTCCCGGTACTTTGGGTCTAGCCATATCTGCAAAACACATCAGAAAGAGTTAGAAAATACCCAAGAAAAATTGCCGAATTCAAGTTGCAGAAAGACATGCTGAACCAGTTGACGAGTCACCGAGTCACCTTGGCGATCCAAATCGGGCTCGCCGAATGGACTGGCCTGAAAATTTTCCACAAAAATAGGAGTGGGCGATATGCAGGGCACTTCGGCGAATCATCGACATCACTCGGCGAGCTCAAAAAGGGTGATCAAATGAGCCTTTCAGCGAGCTTTGGCTTCCGAAAGAAATTTACAGACTCTAACTAAGCCCAATTG
>JAJOOH010037909.1:0-10336 GCA_029582605.1 Solanum gracilifrons | reverse complement strand
TCTCTCTAAAGTTTCAATGTTTTTCTTTATATTAGTTTTGATATAATAATATTTTGATTTTTAGTATAAGTTTTTGTTATCTGATTTATCAACCATATGATTTGCAAATTATAAGCTTCCGCATGACGCCCTAATCACCCCTTTATAACCCAACAATAACCGCCCCTTAAAATTGTCAGAACATTTCATTTAGATACTCGAACTTATAATCATTTGTTTATGCTAAACATCTCGACTCCTAATAAAACGTTTTGATTTGACAATTTCAACTAAAGATTTTGAATTATTTTTGTATATCCTTATTCATTTATTAAATAATTAAATTAATCACATAAAATATATTTCGAGAATTTTTTTGTACAACTTCAACAAAGATGAGTTGTCCAAGACCCGAAAAGTGATGAAATTTTTTTTGCATATTTTTAACAGGCTAATAGAGGTGTCAATCACATGAGCATAAAGTTCTCCCTTAAAGAGATGCCTAAAGTGAAAGATAGAACGTGAAAATTAAATGTCAATAATATATAAAGCCAATAATAATATTCTAAAGTCAAACTAAATAAGACTTTTTGAGGACTTGATAAAATCATGTTATATATTATTACATAAAAATATTTCAAAGATGCTAGCTCCCAATTGAAATTTTCTATTTTTAAGATTCGAATCTAAAATTATTGATTAAAATGGAGGAATTCTAACCATTCCATCATTATATAGGTTGATTGAATATGATACTTTTCATTACCTTTAGACAACAAGAACGTTCAATTCTTGATTGCTCATTTAAGGTAATTTTATTTTATTTTTTTAAAAAGGGATCCCAATCATCCCGAATCCCATCATTGCACAGATCGATTGAAAGACACTTGTCATTACCATTAGACAAAGTGGACATTCATTCTTGATTGTTTATTTAAGGCGGGGATTGTTATCCCGTGAATGAGGCTCTATTCTGCGTAAATTTGAATTATATAGAGAGGATATAAAAAAAATAAAAATAAAAAAGTAAGACAAAATGAAAGTAAAACTTGATCTTGTTTAAAGTATAAAAATCAAACATCTACTCAAAGGAACATTAAAATAAAATAAAATTGGATCCAAATGTTGAAAAATAAAAGATTCTTACGTTCTTTTTCTTTGTTTTTTGAGATGAAACCAAAGAATGGAAATTATAAATATTACAATTGAGGAAAATCCCAAAACCCAATAAACAAACAAAAACAACGGTAGAATACTCTATTCTTTTCATCAAATGACCAAGATGCCCCTAAGCACTGACCGTTAAGCAAGTATTTTATACCATCATTTTAATTTGGTATGAAATAAAAAAAATCATGTATATAGTGTTACTCTCCATGTAACTAATAATACTAGTATAATATTTATATATGTAGAAATTATTGGGCTAAAATGGTCCAAGAAGTACCGTGAGATATTGTCTGATTTGGATTAAGTCTGCGTAGTTTTCTTCAAAAAGCCTCACAGACTCACATTCTGAAAGTACTCAACACCTTATAATATATTAACTCATTTTTCTTTTCAGCTATAAATGTGAGGTTTCGTTCGTACAACAACAATCTCCCTCTTTAACTAAGTTCCACAATTATCCATATCGTCAGTTTATTTAAAGTCATCAAAAACGCAAAGACGGTGTATCATCTTCAAAGCTATGAGTACTTATCGTAAACCAGTCGATTATAGACGGACAAAGACACTAAGCCAAAATATTAGTACTCCCTCGATCTGGTCCATAGTAAGTGATCAAAATGCTGAAATTTTTTTCATAATTCAAAATCAGTGAATTCTTCAAAGTTTAAGATAATTATTGAAACATTTTTTTTTTTCATATTTAGTATTCCTTTTGATGGGGTCTTTTAACTACTTCACATTTTTGAGAAGTATAATTTCGATAGCCACAAGCCCACACTAAATCCAGATTCGTACCAGAAAGTCTCACATTGGGGCTATGTTAAAATGTTCCTTAACAAAGACGACTTCATATTCAATATCTCTGATTAAGGATGAACGAATACTTATTACACCGTCAATACTATATATTATAATCTAAAACTCAATAATTATTTATTGAATGATAATTAATGTAGTAAAATATCTATAACTAAAACCAACAAATAAAGTGACCCCTCAACTGACAATAACTATACTTAGCTTGCTGTTCTAACGCCTTAACTGTCGCTGGCCCCCATTTATTTTATTTTTATTATAATATAAAGTTCGTAGTGGTACCATCATAAATTTAAAAAAAAAATCTAATATAATATAAGGTCACATGGACCCTAAAATTTCCACTTACCTTTATAATATTCTTCACCTTATAAAAATAGGACTATATAATTCTCTTCTTAGTTCTAACTTGTTAACACTATCATATCTTCTTCAATTCTTACAATCTTACTACCTCGGTTTCTCCGCGAAACGCAGAGAGAAACCGAGGACTATATTTACACAACGTTATGGATTTTAGAATTTGCCTTGTTAGTTATGTTATGTCGGTGATTTTTGCTTTTTTCGCGGTCATTGCATCGGCTACCACTCTCCGACGTGCAGCGAACCCACATTGGCACTCTGCTTCGGCTACTTGGTATGGTAGTCCCAATGGAGATGGTAGTGATGGTACGTTTCAAGTTTTATACTGAATGTTGTTTAAATTTTTCAGAAATGTTGACAGATGTTAAATTCTCTAAAAGTAAGATAATAATTTTTGAGGGGTTCATATTTATATTCAGAACCAAAATATTTTTACTAAAAAATTATACTGTATATATGAGATTTATTTTTTTATATTTTAAATCTACTTAATAAAAATTCTAGTTTCGCCCCTATTTATATTTACTTCTAATTGGTTCAATATATATAGAAGGAGACACAAGTGGAAAGTTATAGTAAAACAAGTTAATTATTACTGAGGAATTTTATGATATTAAATGCATTATAACGTGCTTTCCAGGTCATGCATTTTATGGATAGAGAAACAGGCCAATGGGAATATAATTAAATATTTTTTTTATAGTAGCGGAGTTAAGATTTTATGACTAAATTTTTTTGAAATATCTTAATTTCGTTGTGAATGATGGAATTTTGCTGTAGGTGGAGCATGTGGTTATGGGACGATGGTGGATGTGAAGCCGTTCAGGGCTCGAGTTGGGGCTGTGAGTTCGGCCTTATTCAAAAAGGGCGAAGGTTGTGGAGCTTGCTATAAAGTAAGATGCTTGGATAAAACAATTTGCTCAAAACGGGCCGTGACAATTATTGTTACCGATGAATCACCAGCCTTAACTAAAGGTCTAGTCCACTTCGACCTTAGTGGGTCTGCGTTCGGACGTATGGCTGTTTTGGGTCGTAACACTAACTTGCGCAATCGTGGTAAAATCTCCATTATTTACCGCAAGTAAGTCGTTTTATTTTATGTGTCTTAATTTTATTTAATTACTTGGTAATAATACTAACAGACTGCAGTTTCAGTTTTGTCAATTTATAGTTAGTGGTTTAATTAATTAATTTAATAAAAGTATACCATACAATTTTACTTTAAACTTTTTGAGAAAGTAGTGACAAACTGACAATGACACCAGTGAGTCACTATATTTTTTCATTTTTATTATACTACTACATTTTTTTTCATTGAGCTATCGATAAAATCATTTACAAATAATTTAAGTATGACAACGAGATATTGTAAGTGGTAGAGTGACTTCATTGCTGCTCTGAGCAAGTGAGATTTAACCTTTTAACTATGGGATGAAGTATTGTTAGTGACAGAGTAATTTTACTGTCACGATCGATTGAAATTTTGATATTTTGTTGCCTCGATTAATAAAATACAAAAAATTTGAATTTGTGGGTGTAGGACTCCTTGCAAATATCCTGGACAAAACATTGCATTTCATGTAAATGTTGGCTCAACAGCTTATTGGCTTTCTCTTTTGGTGGAATTTGAGGATGGAGATGGTGATATTGGATCCATGCAAATAAGAGAGGTACATATATATCTTCGTTATATATATTGATAGTGTAAAATATGTTCAAAAATAAATTAGATTTAACTTGTGATATATAGCGGTTAACTATATTACAAAGTTTTACTTATAGATTTTTTATAAATGATCTGATTATATAAGTATTTTTCTATGTCATTATAGTGTGAAACTTCAACTCGTTTTACAAATTAAACTTTTACTTTTAAATTATTAGATCTTAGATAGTACTATTAAGTAGTGACATGCTCTCTATACACCACATTATTGTCTACAGAATATAATAATATCTTCTTTTTGTTATGCAATTTTTTCTAAAAGCACTTTCTTCACATGTTCTTCTCTTTTTTTTTCCCTTCCAATAATCTACAAAATTGACTTAGCCTTTCCAACCAATCATTCAGTGCAAAATGACTTATTTCCTCTTTTCTTAAAAAGAAAAAAATAATTATTATCTAGGATAATGGTTTATCTTGCACTAGAGAGACAATAATAGGTGCATAGTTTTATTGCGTTTTCTATGTAAGCTTTGTTGCTCGACAGTATAACATATGTATTAGCCATATTAAGGGACATGCCATAAAGCGAAATAACATGATATAATGTTAATATTATCTGTCAATTGAAATTTTGACATATTTATTTTTCAGGCAAGGTCTAATCAATGGTTAACGATGACGCACCTATGGGGTGCAAATTGGTGCATTATTGGTGGACCATTACAAGGACCATTTTCAATTAAGCTAACCACACTAACCAAAAGGCGAACTCTCTCAGCTAGAGATGTTATTCCAAGTAAATGGACTCCTAAGGCCACTTATACGTCTCGACTTAACTTCTCAAAGTAACTTTTTTTTTTTAACTTCTACCTAAGATGAAAGTAGTTAAGGATTTGTAGATTCACTAAATAAGTACAAATAATGGGTCATGAGTGAAATTTCAAATTTAAATTTTTAAATCTTGAATCCGTCTCCGTGTGAATAGATTTAGAAGAACTAAAATACTAAAAACCCTATTTGGTTGGAACTTTTTTAAAAAGGAAAATCACCCTTTGGATTAGTATAATAAGTTTCCTAGGCTCATTTCTTTTCCTTTTTTTTTTCTCTTTATTATTGATGTAATTGTTTTTTTTCCTTCCTATTATTTTGTAAAATGCTTATGTAAGAGTTGTTAATAGTAGTAGCCCTCTCCAAAGGAGAGTGAGCCCTTTGTGTGTAAAAGTGATTTCCTATGTTTATTTTTTGGTTGTATGTTAAGTGATTTACATTTATGTTTTTGTTGTTTTATATGAATACATAAAATGAATGAAAAACAAATGTTTTGTTTCTTCCCAAAAATTTATTGAGCTAAACTTAGATATAAATGACTAAACATCAGTCATATGTGATTGACATACATTTGAAAAAGGTAATCGAACTTTAATCACTTATAATATACTCCCTCCGTCCCTATTTAGTTGTCCATATTTCCTCTTTTAGTTGTCCCTATTTAGTTGTTCATTTTGACAAATCAAGAAAGGACAACAAATTTTTTCCTATTATACTTTTATTTAAATAAAGTTGTCATATAAAGTAAATAAACTTATGAACTTCCCAGCATTGATTAGTTATCTTGAGTGAATTTATTTTGGAATTGTAAATTGTACTATAATGATAAAATTGCAACTTCACTATGCTAATCATTGTTATCTTAATATGTGTGTCATTTCTAAAGTGGACAACTAAATAAAAGCGAAGGGAGTATTAAAGTATTACTTATAAAAAATGTCTGAACTTCAATCACACGATTAGAGTTTGATTGGGCCAAAACAAAGGGTGGCCAATATTCATTCTCACATGCATAATAGTTTGAGAAGTGGACAATTATGATAATGTTCCACACATGGAGGAGGTCCCAATAACTATATTTTTGGGATCAAACTGATATTAAATGTTCTTGCCCATGTGAATGGACATGTGTTCAAATTAATCTTCCCCACATTGAAGGGGAAAAGTCACACTCATGACACTAGATGTTTCACTAATGGCATAATTGTATTGATCTACAATTTAAGAAATAATTTTATTTTATTTTTAAAATAGATTTTTAATTTAGATGAAAAAAGTTTTTAAGTATATTCTTGAAGTATTTGAAATTAAGTAGATATGTTCTTTCTTAACAGTTTAGTTCATATATGGTTTTAATGCTTAATAGTTAATCAAACTATATCTTAATTACATCAAGTTTTCCACTAACCTAATAATTACTCCCTCCATTTCTATTTATATGTCACTATTTTAGATTTTACGTCCCTTAAGAAATTACGTAAATTTACCGTTTTACCCTTATCCAGTGATCTTTTGAAGTCAAGTTTTCAATAAATGAACATAAATTAATTTATTTTTATTAATTAAATTGGCCAATGAATATGTATTAATCAATTAGTTTTTCTATATTGATTAAATTCATACTTTCAAGACTAATAACTCTCAAGGGTAAAATAAGAAGAATAGTGCGATAGTTATTTAAACAAAGGGGAAACATGAGAAAGTGTTGTTGAATTTAGAGGTACTTAGTTCGTTTGGGTTTGCTACGGATGTGGCAAGTGTTGAGAACATATAAGTGACCAGACGGGTGATTTCAGATAGGAGGGTGTGGAGGTCGCGACCTAGGGGACACAGTTAGTAGGTAGTGGAATGTTGTCTTGCTTGTTGTTGTTCGTATTCTTTCTTTTAGGCTTTAATTTATATTAGTCGTTATGTTTTTGTCATTGTTTTCTTTTTCTGTATATCTGAAGAAGATCTTTTGAAAACATCCTCTTTATCTTCACGAGATAGTGGTAAGATCTGCATTCATTCTACTTTCCTCAGACCTTACTTGTGACTTCACTGGATATATTGTTATTATTATTATTGAATTCAAATCTGAAACATATATTTAAAGGCGGAGAAAATTTATCATAACACCACAATCCTTAAATAGCAATGAATTTGTTTCACTAATTAGGCAAACCAAATGATCTTTTATTTTTGTTTCACTAATTATTTATTATTATTATGTTGTTTGGATTATAATCACTAAGTTATATTAGGCCAATTAATAATGTGACATTTGATTCATCTTATATTTTTCTAATTATTGGTTAGTCCATTTTTTCAGTTGAGCAAAGATTTGGCTAATTTAATCATTAGTCGTTAACCACCTACTTGGAACAAAAGAGAGAAGAAAAAGAAAACAAAAAGGGAAATACGAATTGAGATTTTTCACTAAATTTGCTATATGTCATTATTATTATTATGGCTGGGCAAAAAATATCGAAAATTGAATTATCGAATCGAATTGAAATTTTTGGTGATTTGGTATTCAGTAATTGGGTATTTGATATGGTATTCAGAAGTAAAATTTCAGAATTATGGTATTCGGGTTTCCGTTTGGTATGAGACACTAGTACCATATGATATTTGGTATTTCTCGAATGTCGAATTATTTACTTAATGAAAATCATGTATCAACATGTCCATTACTCATTAGTACAAGTCGAAAGAAGAAAGTTAAAGAATGAACATAAACAATACAAATGCATATCTTTTAGTAATTGTATCAATTTGTTTTTTTTTCTTGATATCTTCTTACTTATTGATCTTTTATTATATCGTGCCTCCACATAAAAAATAGAAATGATTGAAAAAATAGTAGCAGTAACTTTGTAATACAATCGGCTACAATTCAAGACGGTATTACCGAATACCATACCAAATCGAAATTTAATTTACCGACTACCGAAATTTATAATTTTGGTATTTGATATCTACTTTTAATTGTCAATTATCGAATTACTCAACCCAAAAATTGATAATCCCAAACCGAATATCAAACGTTTGCCCCTAATTATTATTATTAAGTATTATTTTCATTCGACATCTAAATTCGATTAAATACGGATTCATATAACAAAGTCCATTTTTAAAAACGACGTTTTTAATAAGATTTCTTTCATACCCAAAACTCGAACCCCTCATTTTTAAATTAAGGACCTCACTATCATGTTACTCCAATACAATTTGCCTTATTAGGCTCAAACTGATAATATGATGCTTCAAGTCGGAAATAGTACATATTAGAGTTGAGCATAAATATTGAAAAATAAAAAAATGGGACCAAATAAAATTCATTCAATTCGTCCAGTTGAGTACAATTTTTATACTAACAGTTTGATTCTTCAATTCGATGTTTGATTTAAAAGTCAATTTTTTGATGCATTGAAAAATCAAACTTTATTTCAAACTTTATTATATATGTTTTAAAGGAAAAGAAATTTACTACTCCCTCCGTCCATTATTAATTGTCATACTTTCCATTTTTAGAGTCAAACTTTAAAAACTTTGACTAACATTTTAAGATATATTTAATCATCATATTGATATGTAAAAAATTGCAATATGTAGTACTTTTCGTATAGATTTTGAATATCTAATTCTTTTGTTTAAAAATTCAAATTAATATAATCTAATTTAACTTTGAAAATAAGTCAAATTGACTTTCGAAAAGTACAACATGACAAATAAAAGTGGACGGAGGGAGTAGGATTAGAGTTTTCTTGTCCTGCTTTTACCTGACACTTGCAGAAAAATGAGTTTTTGGGACCTCATTCATGGAAATTAGAGAGTTCCTTTTGATTTGGTATTTATTTTACTCCACTCATTTGCATTGAAAATTCATCTTAGAAATATCCAATCAAATCAAATTGAATCTTAAAAAAATAAATCGATTCGAACAAAATTCAATGATGTTAGGTGCACACTTTTCTATAATCGGAAATTGAAGACTTGTACTTTTGATTTAAAACTTTTTTTAAAAGTCATTTTAAACTTATTTTACGTTAATTTTAATCTTGTAAAACACTCTCAAAAACTAAAAATGACTTAAAAGTGGGTTTGAGTCTTACCAACTTTTGAGTCAATCCAAACAGGTTCTTTATTAACGAAAATAACTTAATTGTCGCTAAGTATAATTTTTAGGAGCAATTAACACTCATTGTAAATATCTCTAAACCTTATAGTGTCATTAAATCTAATGACAATTAATTAATGTCGATAAAATTTTTTACTCTTTTTATTAATATACATATTTATTGTCCTAAAAGCTATTTTTATTACAATGATCCCTAATACAAATGAAAATCATTAGGTATAATAATTTTAAAGCACACAATATAATATAGCACTAAGTTAGCTATATGTCACTATTAGGTTCCTTCAACCCATTATTTGCTTTATTAAACTTTGAAAAATCAATCAAATGCTCAAAAATGAAAATAATACATATGAAAAATCATTATGTATAACAACTTTAAAGTTTACAAGTCCAAAAATATCGAAAATGTCCTCGTATTGGAAAAGTTGCCTACCAATAACAATAAAAATATTGTCAGGGAAAAATTCATCTCTTTCCATCTCTATGTTCGCTAAACTTGCTTCCTTTCTTGCTTTCATGAAGCCGACCTTAACACACTAATTTTATGAGTGAATTCAACCTCCGAAAAAAAGAAGAAGAAGAAAACAAGAAGGAAAATAAGAATTGAGATTATTCAATTGGCGATCATAGACATTCATTGGCGGAAGAAAGTTTGGAAACATCAGTTTTATTTAAAGACTGGGTCAACGCCAAGAGGAGGAATTATAATTTGCCAAGGTTAAGTTCCAAACAAGAAGCTTGGATTAATGCGGTAATTGGATCTAGTGATGACGAATTAGAGTCACAAGAGTTTCTAGCAAGTTTGCCAACACCGGAGGATGTTACCGTCGATATGATGCGACAATCAGAATTGAATTTTAAAGGAGAATACAAATATTAGATTACATCCGAGAACTAATTGAAACAGAACCCTTTCTAGAAGGTGGTTGCGTAAATTAGTTACTCATCTAATACTTGTAACAAATATTGGTTTTACATATGAGAACTTATTGAAACAGAACCCTTCCTAGAAGGTGACTGCGTAGATTAGTTACTCCACTAATATTTGTAAATTGTAACTTCTAAGTTCTAAGTTGCAATTAGATTTTATTGAATAAATTTGAAGGCTTTATTCAAGTCTTTTTTATATAACTATTGTCTTGCATTTTAATTTTAATTTTAAAATACTAATTTAAAAATACTTAATTTAAAAATTGAAATTTGACATTTGAAATTTCAAGTTAAATTCTTTTAAAATATTTAAAATACAAATTTGAACTTCTCAAATTTAAAATTTGAAACTTGAAACTAGAAATTTGAAATTTGAAAACTTAAGCATTTTTTATTAGCTAAAAATGTTATTGAAAACTAAATAAACTAAAAATGTTATTCAATAACATATAATTTCA
>JAJOOH010037908.1:0-14258 GCA_029582605.1 Solanum gracilifrons | reverse complement strand
CCCCTAAGTGTCCATGCTTTCAATAAAACTTGAAATACCTGAAACTTAAGAGTTTTCATCAGATATTGAGACAAAATAAGCATTCAAGGACACTATTTTTTTCAAAATAAACCCCTATATGAGTCCAATTTATGGACTCATCAACACCCCCAACTTAATCTTTTGCTTGTCCTCAAGCAAACTCAAGTTCATTCATTCAACAAGGTTTTTCAAATAGTGCTACACAAGACTAAATCATGACCATACACAACAGGACTCAAATTACTTATGCGAAGATCAACTGTGTACTCAAAGATTCAAGTTGTGACACACCACTACCAAAGATTTCTCATGCTCACGATACTTGCTACTAATGCAAGTTTAAGCTCAACAACAGTATCTGAATGCCCTCACACAAAGAATGACGCACAGGGGTAAATCAATTTAAGATCAGGAATCAGATGTAACGCTCACACTCAAAAAGAGGAACACAATGCATGTTTTCACCCATAGGTTTGCCCTTATTTTCCAATCAACCTACGGTTCGGCTTGCTGAAGATCAAAAAGGTCTTTCTAAGGCTTGTAATGGGGCTGAGTGCAAATGTATGGTCATTTAGGCTTAGTGACTAAAGATCCTCATGAATGTGGTCCTCACAACACTTCCTTCCCTTTTCCTTCATCATTTTCTTTAGTGCTCATGAGTCATCCTATTATTCGATTCCCATGAATTGTTAGGGGACCCCATTTCTTTTGTACTTTATTCCACAACTTTATTTTTCATTCTTTTTCTTTTTCTTTTATGTAGTTTCTTTCTCTTTTTTTTATTATATATGGAGGGTTCTATTTTTCTCAAAATCATGGGTGAGGGACTTTCTTTTACTTCTTGATTTGCCTTCTCTTTTCACCACACCCCCATCTTAGGCTTTTGGCTTAAGTTGGCTATTCAAACTAACCACAAATTCATGAGGATTATGGGTGATGGGTTAAGAAAGGTCTAGTTTTCATCAAGTTTCTTCCAAAGAAAGGTAAGGCTCAAAGGGTGTTCAAAAGAGTTTCACACGCTCACGGGTAGGTCATAAAAGAGGTATATGTCAAATTTGGCTCACACTCTTTAAATTTGCCTAGGATCATATCAAGAGGACGCCTTTCTAAATCAATCAGACTAACAAGGCAAATTCTAGGTTTATTCATGCATGGTTCAAAGCAAGCTAATTACACAAGGCATCGGCACTTGAGTCAAACAAGACTAACACTTTGGCTAGTGTGCAACGGTCATTACAAGAGAATCAATTCGATAAATGGCTAATCACAACGAGATGCAAAGATTTCACATATTGTCTATGCAACTTCATTTGACCTCACACCGTACATTCATGTTCATTCAATTGATAGCACTATTCAAGTCATCGGTATTGATCAAAATCGAGACTCAATTTTTTTGCGAAAGAACAGCCACATTCAACTCACGAAGGGTGGAAAAAATGTGCAAAAAACTCAAAATTTTCTGAAGGGTCAAAATCATTTTGCAATTAAAAATAAGCGGAAACGGAGCCACAAGCTCAAACATCCACAGAAAACAGTATTAACACAATTTATAAACATAACAACCCAAATGTAATCACAAAATGCAAACATCAAATAGCACACAAAAGGTGGGCCACACCCCACCACAAATAAAAGCAATTTGTCCTCAAATGCAAATAAAATTAACCAAGATTTTAGAGATAACCAAGGACTGAGAGGGAGGTAAAGAGAGGATCCTGGCTATGCAGTTGCTCCATCTGTCATGGCATCAGTATTCAGAGTGACCACCAGAAGGGCCAGCTCCACTGGATCTAGCAACAGAAGATTTTGCCAAAGAAACTTGCACAGTAGCATCTATCATAATTTCTTCCGTCTCATTCAAATCTTCATCTGCAGCTCCCTCAATCTCTTCATCAGTCTTTTCTTCTGACTTATGGTCGGCTATCTGTTTCGCTTTACCCCCATGTTTATTGATCTTCTGAGGCAAGTCAGGCATGTATGGTATCTCCACTGTTCCAAAGACTATGGACACATCGGCGGCCTTTAGGTTGTCTACATCTTTTCGTAGTTTAGCAATGGCAACTTTTAAAGCCATCACCTCCTCTGTGGATCCAGGGTTGTGCTCACACACCGCTATTATGGCTACTAGGGTATCAATGGTAGTGCTCAGAGGTGTTATAACATCAGTTAAGGCAATCTGAATTATGCTTGGAACAAAGGCCTCTAAGCTAGCAGCTCGACGATCAGCAAAAAGAGCCATTTGTCCCATCTGGAGTAGGGATGCCCGGGTGAGTGGAAGCCGGGAAATAACAACAACAGTAGTGGGTCTTAGCAATTTTGCAACAGCAGAAGGACTTGGAGTATCAGTGGGAGTAACAGTGGCAATGGATATACCTGAAGGCCCAGGGGCCGGAGCAGGTAGAGATGCCTTTACAGGTGATGATTCTGTGTTGACTAACTCCACCAATGATGCCTTCTTCCTTTCTGTTTGATCCTTAAGGTACTCACCTTTGATCTCCCATATATTAGTAGAGGCTTTGGGCATCACTTCCATATCCCTCTTGTTATCTCGAGGAACTTGGACTCGTTTGCACAATTCTGTGATCAAGACTGGGAATGGAAGTGAGGTTCGGCTCTTCCTTGCCCGCATGAGTATCTCTAAAGCGATGATTGTTCCTAAATTTATCTGAGTCTCCTCTATGATGCAACCCAGGCAAGCTGCCTTGGCTAGGCGAATGATTGACTCATTCTTGGATGGCATAATTGCGCTGCTGATAAAACTGAACCAGAACTGCTACTATATTTAGTTCTTTCTTTTCAATTGGAACTCCTTCCGCCAGCCATTTAGGAGTCTCATATGCAATTAGTGGGGCTAACCACTTTTTCATCTCATCCAGCTGTTTTGTTCTAATCAAGTACAGGCAGTGATCTCCAATGTTTGTGGACATGCCCAAGACTGTGTTGATTTCTTCACTATCACACTTCACCCTTCTATCTCTGACAACCACATAGTCAACTTCTTTGAAGGCCGCTGCTATTTGCTTTTGCTAGGGTATTAGTGCACTATATGCACTGTAGAACTCTCTTACCCAGTTTGGAATATAAGGGCCACGGGGTTTGGTGAAGATTTGGAACTCGTAGTATCTCAGACACTCTATTATCTCTGGGTGCCTGTCTGTAACCCCTTCTATGGACAGACGTTTTTCCTCCAAAAAATTTCTCGGCCCCTCAGCCTTTACTTGATTCATAGATTTAGGCAGAGGACCTTGCACTGGAGGTGTTAATACCATTGCCTTTTTTGGAATTGGAGGTGTAGTAGTGGTAGGCTGGTAAGTCCTGGCCTTGGATGAATTTCTCAGCTTCTTAATTCACCGCTCGGCTTTCTGTGCTATTAGTATACCTTCCTCATCAGAAGTCACATCTTTTCTTTCAGATTGGTTGGGGTCGTTTCTATAAAAAAAAACCATTACTATCAGTGCCTGCATCTGACAATTTAAGGGTCTTGTGCTTGCCCTTCCCTTTTTCACCATTTGTGGAAAGTTTAGCAACTTTGATTTTGAACACGTCAGTATCCTCTTTGATTGTAATCCCTTTTGTTTTACTTCGAGGTGGCTTGCTTCTTTCTGTGACTTTAGATCGAGACATTTCTGCAAGGAATCTGGAAGAAGTTAAAACAAATAAATCAAGTTTAGAGGGATGCAATTACAAACAGACTTGTCGAATAGATTGGCGAGTTGCCAAGTTTCTTTCGTGATCAGGACTTTATCTGCCGAAGGATGCAGTGTAGAAGGCTTTTGGCTGAGATTTACAGAACACTAACTACAAGTAGCATAAAATTAAAAAGTGAGATAGAGTCCCTTGGGCCGACTGCCAAGTGATTCGACGAGCTCGCCTCAGCACGCTGAATAGCCTAAATTTATCAGAGAGGCACAGCACATGACATAGGATAAAATTACCTAGAATGGGAGCATAAATATCATAATTAAATGCAGAGTTTGGAGAACCAACCTTCTGGGTAGATTAGATCAAAACTATGATGATGGGCAGCAGGTTATTATAGATCCAAGCACTACTAAAGCAGCTAAAATACTTACGATGTGCAAAAGTTCTAAAAATACTAAGTAGGTGTGATTTTGTGAAAATTGAGAGTGAGAGAATATGAGAAAGGTTAAATTCCAGACCCGTGGTTTTATAAAATTCGTCCAGATCTAATCCATTCGGCGACATTAGTTGGGTTTGCTTCGCTACTCAGCGATCCGCTGAGTGTTCATCTATCTCACTGAGTTTTACAGGACCTTCAGTCAACGTGAGGATCCAAACGGCAGTCTTGGTAGCAGTCGTCGATCTAGTCGGCGATTCGCCGGCTGGACTTGTGAAATTCATCATGTACTTTTTCACAAACTTTTCATGCCCAATCCTACAAAATCAAAACACATTTATTTCAAAAATAAAATAATTACAGTGATTAAGGGCTTTGGGTTGCCTCCCAAATATCACCTTAGTTAACGTCGTGGCACGACATGGGTTAGCATCTAAATTTCACTCTTGGGGTTAGCCAAAACATCGTTTGGCGACCCCTTGCCTTATGCTTGATGGAGATGAGGCATTACATGACCCAGGAGAGTTTCAATCAGTTGGATGGATCTAGAGTGAGAACCGCTCATCTGGTTTAGCACTTCTACCATTTCTCCAATCTTCTCCAGCACTCTATCTTGCTCATTTAACTTTTGAAGAATGGTTACTAACATATCTTGGATATGTTTATTCTCAGTGTCTATAGATCCTCCCTGCTCAATAGGTGGTCAGCATTTGCTCTTCTCTTTGGACATCACCTCCAGTTCCTCGACCTTTCGGGTCAAGTTATCCATCTGACCCAGCAAAATGATCAATTGCTGGTCCTTCTTAGTATCCTTGTTGGTTTTTTCCACTAGATCAAGAAATTTGGCTGCGGTCTCATAGGGATATTTCTCACGACCACCTGACATAAGTTAGTCGACTAACCCTCTGTTTTCGAAATTTCGACTCTTATAGAAGCATTCCAGTAGAACTAAATCGGGGATTTTATGAGTTGGGCATTGTATCAATAGTGTTTTAAACCTCAGCCATGACTCATAAAAAGGTTCTCCTTCTAGATCCTTGAAGTTCAAGATGTGATCCCTGAATCTCATCACTTTTACTGGGAGGTGCTCCATTGTTCCACCATCTCCATCATGTATATTCATTATCCTGGCTTAACACACAAACAAGCAAAACAAAACAACAATTTAGATTAGTAACACTAAAACTAGAAAGAATCAAAAAATTTATTCAACTACGAATTCCCAAACAACACCACTCCCTGGCAGTGGCGCCATTTTGATGCTTATAGTGACCAACGACACTAACATACGGTACGAGTGTCTATGATCGTCGATAATATAGTAACCCAACTAGAGGTTGGGGTCGTGTCCCAAGGGAGTGCTTTTGAGAATTAATATAAAAATAAAATTTAGTTCTAATTAGTCGTAGCTAAAGACATTAACGAACAAAAACATTGTAAATTAAAGGGGGTGACACAAAAGTGTCAAATATCAATTGGGCATATTGTCACAAGTAGTAAGAACAACAAAAATTAGCAAGAAAATCAAGTATGAGGGAGAGTTCTTGGGGTGTGACCGCAATATAAGTTGAGATAAATCATTGGGTGCATACTTTTGATAGGAAATTTGCAAGATAATAGTGACTAGGCTAAGCTTTAGATGGAAATAAGTTCCCTCTCAGGCAGCTTACCCCGTTTCAAATGGGTTCCTCTCGGACACCCACTTGCCGCATGAAGACCAGCCTACGCGTTACCCCACTCACTCTCTCGAGCTGAGTGTTAGGATATGGGACTAGGTTTCACCCTCTCGGGCTGAACCTTATGTCGACCCACTCCATAGGCTATCAGTCTAGTGGTCTTGGTTTCACGACCTCCCTCTCGGGCAAGCCGAAAACATATGGGTGGTTTTGTATTTGCAACTAAAAACTCATTAAATTAAACCACAATAACTAGGTGAAATCACCATTAAAATACATCTAACCTATCAGCAAGCAAAACCCAACAACAATATCAACACATATTTGCCAAATCACACCCCAATAATGGGGATTTTTAGCCACACATCGAGAAATAACAAAATACACCTAAAATGATACTAAAATCAAATGGGTATAAGAAATTAAACAATGATTTATGCAAAGGAAGAAGAATGGAGAAGACCCACTACCAACTTGGGGAAGATGAAATCCTTGTCTCTTCAAGTCTCCCACAAAACCCTCTCCAAAGTTGAGAAAAAATATCCCAAAAATTACTATTCTACTCTGGAAATTAAAATGAATGTTCAACTCTCTAAAATTATTAATAAATTTAGTATTTATAGACTTTAGAAAATAGTGCTGGCAGATCTTTCGACGAGGTTATTCGATGTCCCCGAATGACTCAGAAACTCACCCTTCTTCTGTTTCATCGCCATTTCGTGCTTGCCTTCAGCATCTTCACGTTCTGAACCATTGGACGGTATAGTACTGCTTCGCGGAAATATTCGACAAAGCGCCGACTGCTCCTTTCATCGCCTTTTGATCCTTGTTCTTCAGGGCTTCGTGCACTGGAAAAAAGGGCGAAGTGAATCCCTTCGGTGAATCTCCAAGTGTGCTTGGTGATGCTCAGGCTTCTGCTTCTTCGTTGTTTTCAGCCTTTTTGTTCCTTTTTGAGCCTAAGTGTCCATGCTTTCAATAAAACTTGAAATACCTGAAACTTAAGAGTTTTCATCAGATATTGAGACAAAATAAGCATTCGAGGATACTATTCTTATCAAAATAAACCCCTAAATGGGTCCAATTTGTCGACTCATCATAGAGCCCTACATAGTCTTCGATCGTAAAAGTAACCCTGACCGGTAAGAAGTGGGCTGATTTTGTTAGTCTATCAACAATTACCCAAATAGAGTCAAACTTGCGACGCGTTTGAGGTATCCCTATAATAAAATCTGTATTAATTGCTTCCCACTTCCAAAAAGGTATGGCTATCTCCTGAACTAGCCCAACGGGCTTTTGGTGCTCAACATTCACCTGTTGGCAGTTAGGACACTGTGCCACAAATTCAGCAACGTCCTTCTTCATCTCGAGCCACCAATGGATCTCCTTAATATCATGATACATCTTCGTTGAACCAGGGTGAATAGAATAATGGGAATGATGTGCCTCTTCCATAATCCGATGTTGAAACCCTGCAACATTCGGAACACACAATCAACCGCTATATTTGAGGACTCCATCTCCTGCTATATCAAATGCTAAAGACTGCTGATGATGGGCCTTGGCTCGGAGATGCTCTAAGATAGGATCCTCTTGTTGCCGTGATTTTACCTCCACAACTAGTGATGATATGGTTGTGTCTTGAATTGTGACCCACTATCATCTCCCTCTAATAATTTGACTATGAAGCTAGCTAACTAATGAAGCTCTCGTGCTAGCTCCCACTTCTCAACACTTAAATAGGATAAACTACCCATAGATCTTCGACTGTGGGTATCCGCTACCACATTTGACTTTCCTGGATAATATAAAAAATCCATGTCGTAGTCTTTCAATAATTCAAGCCATCAACGTTGTCGCAGATTAAACACCTTCTGTATAAAGATATGTTGAAAACTTTTATGATCTGTGAGAATGTCAACATGAACGCCAATACAAATAGAGTCTCCAGATCATTATCACATGCATAACTACAGCCAACTCTAAATCGTGGGTAGGATAGTGCTTCTCATGCTTCCTTAACTGCCTTGAAGCATAAGAGATAACCTTACCATGTTGCATTAGAACACATACCAACCCAACATCAAAGGCATCACAGTACACCACATAGCCCTCTGAACCCTCTGGCAATGCTAGAACTGGTGTTGATGTCAACTTGTCCTTCAGTTCCTGGAAACTATGCTCGCAAGCCTCAGTCCACTGGAACTTAGCCATTTTTTAGTCAACTTCTTTAATGGTGTTGAAAGTGAAGAAAATCCCTCTACAAACCTTCTGTAGTACCCAGCTAATCCTAAGAAACTACGAACCTCAGTCGAAGTAATGGGTTTGGGCCAAGTCTTTACGGCCTCAATCTTTTGTGTATCAACCGTAATGCCGGAATATGATATGATATGGCCTAGGAAAGGCACAAAGCTCAACCAGAACTCACACTTAGAGAACTTTGCGTAAAGTTCATGCTCTTGAAGAACCTAAAGGACTGCTCGCAAGTGATCTGCATACTCAACTTTTGAATGCGAATAGACCAAAATATCATCAATAAATACAATCACAAACGCGTCTAGATACGGCCTAAATATGCTATTCAGGTCCATGAACTCTGTTGGGGCATTAGTTAATACAAAAGACATTACCAAGAACTCAAAGTGTCCATATTTTGTTCTAAAAGCTGTCTTTGGAACATCTTTCTCCCGAACTCATATCTGGTGGTACCCTGATCTTAAATCAATCTTTGAGAAGCACTCAACACCTTGTAACTGATCAAACAAGTCATCGATCCTCGGAAGGGGATACTTATTCTTTATAGTCGCCTTATTCAGCTGTCGGTAATCGATACACATTCTTAGTAAGCCATCTTTCTTCCTCACAAATAACACTAGCGCACCCCATGGTGAAACACTAGGCTTGATAAAGTCTTTATCCAGCAAGTCTTTCAGTTGATCCTTCAACTCCTTTAGCTCAGCAAGAGCCAATCTATAAGGAGGGATAGATATGACTTGTGTACCTGGTAGCATATCGACAGGGAAATCAATTTCCCATTATGGAGGGATACCAATGAGCTCGTTTGGAAATACAACTAGAAACTCATTAACTACCGGAATAGACTGAAGAGTCGGTGGTTCTGCATCTATATCATGAACGCAAACAAGATGATAAATACAAACCTTAGTAATCATCCTCCTCCCCTTAAAATAAGAAGTAAACCTACCTTTCGGCGTTGCTGTATCGCCTTTTAATTCCCGAACTGCCTCTCCTGGAAAGTGGAATCTAACAATCTTTGTCCGACACTCAACATTAGCATAACAAGACGCTAACCAGCTCATACCCATAATAACGTCAAAATCAACTATTTCTAACTCTACGAGGTCTACAGAGGTCTGACGGTCGATAATTTCTACTATGCAACCTCGATAGACACTCCTGGCAATAATAGAGTCAACAACTGGTGTAGATACATTAAAGGGTATATCTAATGACTCTGCTACTATACATAACATCCCCGTGATAAATGGAGTAACATAAGACATAATAGATCCAGGATCTATCAAAGCATAAACACAATAGGAGCAAACAATCAATGTACCTGTCACAACATCTAGTGATGACTCTGAGTCTTGTCAGCCGGCTAATGAATATATACGGTTTTGGCCACTACCAGAACTAGATGTTCAATCTCTGCCTCCACCTCTACCTCTACCTACTGGAGTCTGGGGTCCACGCCCTATAGACTGTGCTGATGAGGAGAAACCTACTGACCTATACCACCCTGACAAATGGTTGGGCAGTTTCTCCACCCATGCCCCTCTTGTCCACAAGAATAACAACCTGTGGAACCCTGCCTGCACCTCCCAAAATGTATCCTACCGCAAGTAGCGCAACGCGGCAGGGTTGTCTTAGACTGGCCAGAACCCCTCTATTGCTGAGAGCCTGATGCTTGTGAACCCTCACCTGGGCCTGACTGTCCCTGATGATCAAATTTACTACCCTAGAACTGCTGTGGTGGAGGTTTAGGTGGCCTAATAGAATATCGGGGTCTGGGACCAACATGAAAATCTCCCTGTGACACAATGGGCCTAGCCCTGTTCTGTCTCTCTCTATCAACTGTCTCACTCATATATAGTAGATGTCGACGATCCTATATTCTCTGTGCAAAGGCCTGAATTCGCGAGATAACCATATTATCATTAAGTGCAGCGGTAGAACAATCGTCGATATAGTCTAAGTCAAGCCTTCCCACAAATCTATGTACCCTGTCATGCATCGTATCAACAAATACTGGTGCATATCTAGTCAATGAATCAAATCTCAGCACGTACTCTCGGACACTCATGTTGCCCTGTCAGAAGTTCAGAAACTGGTCCACCCAACCATCCCTAATCTCTCGAGGCAAATAATGATCTATGAAAGCTTCTGTAAATCTATCCCAAGTGGGTAGAGCTGTATTTTTTACCCTAGATCTATCCTAACTTTCGCACCATAATACTGCAACATCGCGTAATCAAAATGCTGCTAACTCAACTGACTCAGTCGTTGAGGCGTGCATGACTCTGAAGATCCTATGAAGCTGATCAACAAAGTATTAAGGGTCCAATCTGTGATCTATCCCTATAAACTGTGGAGGATTCAAGGCAATAAATTAAAAAACTTTCGAATTTTCCGGCCCTTCAGAAGGTCCGGCAAAATCTGGCGCAACTGGCTGGCGCTGTGCAGCTACTAACTGTGCTAACATACATACTGCACTCTTGAAAACCTGGTCAGATGGATTAGGAGGAACTAGAGGTGGTACTACTAGTGGAGCTGGGGTCCTATAGCCCTCGGAGGCTCCTGAAGCGGGGGAGAACCTATAGGGGGCTGAGTAGATTACCCCCTGGGTCTCACAATGGGCTACCTCTACATGTGGTACCTTGTCGGTACCCACGACTACAGCTGTATCTAGCCCTTGGCTAGCTGTGGTCTGTTTGGTGTCGGCCATCTCTATCTGCAAACTAATATCAATTATAAGCCAGAAACCTCAACCCTTAAGACACTGCTCTATAGCACGAGGTGAGCAAAAGAAGGATAGTCATTCTAGCATGCCCAGTAGCTTCTTTCTTATCGAATGTGACGCAAAACACATTTATAAACAAGACTCTACTAGACTCAGCTTGCAGACTCCTAAGGATACGACGTTGCTCTGATACCAAGTTTGTCACGCCCCAAACTCAAGGGGAGCAACTGGTTTCTAATGCCAAAAGTCAGGCCCGAGCCGATCTTGCTGAACCATTTGCTACTAGCGCATGGCAGCCACACGCAATCAAGAAAACAAACAAGTACATCTCGGCTTAAAACTAAGCCCTCGACCGGCAAGGCCCATGTCAACAGATCTATAAACGAAATAGCTACTACCAAGAGTTCATAAAAAGAAATAGCCAACTAGCACAAAAGTCCTTATTGGGCCATCGAGGCCATCATGATCTCTATACCAAAACTGAAAGCATGTATAAATCAAGACATTACATCAAACAACTCACAAGGTTCAGCAAACCAACAAACTAGGCCAGCATGGCCATAACGTAGCTACACAGCCCACACACTAGTCTGCAAGCCTCTAAGAGTAGTAAATATTGGCGGGACAGGGTCCCAGCCTACCCATAAAAATATATACAACAAAAGCTAACAAGTCTCCAAACTCTGGCAACTCCGGAGGAAAGATGCTAGACAACCAGATAATATTCAATCATGTTGTTGAGGAGGTCTACTGGGTTGTATGTTGGGACATGCATGCATGAATGCAGTGCCCCTAGGCAATGGGGCGTCAGTACGAAACAATGTACAGAGTATGAAAGGCAATAGACTATGAGCAAGTATCCTAATACTGAAATAATCTGATAAATAGATCAAGGATAAGATAAGTGTACTAACCTGCTCCTAAATGTTAACTTATCAAAAATAATAAAATAACAACCTAACCATGCCCCAATAAGCTCAGCAGGTACAAACAACACACAAGACCACCTACTCAGGCCTTCATAAGCCCAAAAGATATCAATCAGTCTATATACCCTTATCGGTAGTCCCCTAGCCCCGTAGGTAGTCACATAGCCCTCTTAGGGATTAATATATCCCCGTAGGTAGCACGTAGCTCTCTTAGGCATTAACATAGCTTATAGACAACTCATAGCCCACTTAGGCAACAACATAGCCCTGTAGGAAGCACATAGCGTTCTTAGGCATCAATATAGCCCTGTAGGCAACTCATAGCCCTTCTAGGCATCAATATAGCTCCGTAGGCAACTCATAGCCCTCTTAGGCATCCATATAGCCTCATAGGCAGAAAATAGCCCTTCTAGGCATATATCACATTCCTACAGCTAACCACAATAGCCCCAAGGGCAACAATAACAATCCAATCGCTAAAAGCGAGCAATTTAGTTATAAGCAACCTATACAAATAGCCTCTAAGTCGTGTCCAAAATAGGGACGCTACTAATTGAATAGGAATCCCGACAAGGGAGGATTATATCAACTCGAGCAGCCAACAATCAACAATAATGGCTACAAGTATAACAAGGATAACAACCCAATTACATTGCTCCTAAGCTTTAAGGAAACATGTCGTAAGTAGGGAATAGCCTTAACATACCTTTTTCGTTGAATTCACGTTGCCTAATGACTTTACTCACAACCCCCTTTATACTACAACAAGGCAGGACCATAATCAACACAAAAGAATAGAAGATACCATGATAATCCGATAAAAGATATATATTTCCGTCGCAAATTGCTAATTGTGACTTATCAAAGCTAGAGTCGATGAAAGAAGGGTCTTACCTTGATTTTAAGTTCGTAATACACCTCAAAACTTTAAAATATGCCCAAACTCATGTTGTCCACACACCTAAGTACGATATACTAGGATATCGATAAAACAAATTATACCATGTTGACGAGCTCAACGCGTAGAACAACTTTTGTCAAGGACTTAAGTCACGGAAATTTGTAACTTAGTTGATCCTAGAAATGGGTTTTGCGAGTTTTCTGGTTATTCACTAAGAAAAATGAAGGGAAAATGAAGAAAAGTCGAAGAAGATGATATATATTAAGTTCCACCGACCTAGGGGACCCACTTCACCTGCCTACTTGCGCAGTCTTGCAAAAAAGCAGATATCTCTCCATTCTGTAGTTGTATGAACGAATAGGTTGATGTGTTGGAAACTAGACTCGTAGACCTTAAATTTCATAGGTAGTGGGCACCATAACTCTTTTCATATTGGGAGAAAACCTCCGAGACATTTGACCCAAATTTCAGACAAATCCTTAAAAAGGAATTTACGGTAACTTTAGCCAACTTTTATTTTACCACTTACCTAACTTCAAAACTTGAGATAAAACCCTTGAACACTTAAAATATCACATAACACATCATTCTTAATTTATTATACACCCTCCTGGTCTTTCTACGAAGATACGAGTCAATTTAGACATTTTGAAAAGTCGGGGTGATACAATCATAAACAACCATTATCCACTCAATTGGATCAACATACAACAATACCCACAATGTAGGAAGAAACCTAACTAGAATTGGGGTTCATCTTCATAATTGGGGGAAACATGGGGGCTTCAGGGATGAAAGGAGTCCATGAATGAATATGCCATCATACCTTGATTATAATGCCTTGCAAGCTTGAAACAATAGAGTCTTGACTTGACCTAGCTTGACCCACTTCTTCTTCTTCTTCTTCTTCTTCTTCTTCTTCTTTTGAGAGAGAATTTTTAGAGAGGATGAACTTTGGAAATTATTTGGGTTTTGGGATAACTGACTTAATTGGGTGAGTTTTGGGGTTAAAATGACTTATATAGGGGTCCTAAGCTTGGGCAAAATGACATATCTTTGAGTTAAAACAATTGGAAAAATACCCAAGAAGTTTCCTTACTGGAAACTGCTGAAATGGCATGAAGGACGCCTTCACGGATCGTCATCATCACCACAACCCGTCAAACGGGTCGTGAAGAATTTATGCCTGAAAGTGCTTCACTATTTCAGGAATAACTTTTTACTCCGAGATGAGAATTAGGAAAACTCGGTGGCGTTGGAAAGAGGACTTAGAGAATTTTAATTCTATAGGTCATGGACCACCTAATTCATTTTGAGCTAAGAGATATTATCATTTGAAGTTGACCCTACACTCTAAGTCTAATGAAAACCCTTCATGGACGACTTCATGGTCCGTGTGGAGCGTCACGGACCATTGTGATGCCCTTGGCCCTTGACCAGTAGCCTAGATTGACACCCATTAACCCCTAAAAATCTAACTCATAACCACGACCCCTCCCACGGCCCGTGGTGGCCTTCACGAGCCGTCTAGTGGCTCGTTGGGAGGGTCCCTATTTTGGGCAGCCTTGTAAACCTACTGTCTCACCACCACGAGTGTTCCCACGATCTGTGGTGACCACCACGAGCAGTCTAGGCTCTCGTGGGAGGTAGGCAGCCTTCTTTAGCTACT
>JAJOOH010037907.1:0-11604 GCA_029582605.1 Solanum gracilifrons | reverse complement strand
GCACCTTGGTCCGGCTACGTGTGTATAATTTACTAACCCTTACCGTTACCTCATATTAGACATCATAATCGATGTTTGGCTTAGTTATTACTTCGCACTAATCGACACTAGCCTATTAGATAGTATCACACTAAATCTATGTTGATAATTCTTTTCTTGTTGATTACCTCCTTGGTCCGGCAAGTAGAAACAAGACGAGTTCTAACACGTGCACTCGTTAAAAAAACATTTGAACGAAAGAATTATCAATGCATGCAAAACACTGTTCAAGAATTGCTTATGTACTATTCATACTTTGTTAATCGCTCATGGATCCCACAACCCTAGTTGTGGATTTAGTTACCCATATTAGCAAGAACACAATTCATAGTTTTAGATGAAAAAAATCATGAACTTACATAAAGAGAATAATAAACCCAGAAATTTAACTTGAATTGCAAAGAAAAAATCTTCAAAACGAACTTAGAAAATCAATAATTGCTAGGGTTGCAAATTAATCTCCAAAGTTACCAAGTAAAACTAGAAGAATAATGTCTAACCCCCCAAAAACGAGGTTCACATGCCCTATTTATAGAAAACAAATCCTAAATTAAAAGGGAAACAAATTAAGGAAAGTTTGTTCAGGCACGCGTCTTCATTCAACGAGACTCACTTACGGATCGTCAATGGATCTACGGTCCGTAAGTCCCTTCCGTCAACCAGGACTTAGAAAATATTTCAGCTTCTCTGAAGCAAACAACGGACTTGCAGTACGGATCGTAGTTCGATCTACGGTCCATCAATCCCCTCCGTAGCTCCACACTTGGAATCTTTAAGAATCAGGTACTGGAACCCTCGCATTATCAATCTACGGATTAACAGTACGGTTCGTAGATCAATCTACGGAGCGTAAAAGGCCACTGTGGTTCGACACTTGGTCAGATTTTCCTGATTTGTCTTCCATACCTTGCCTGCTGATCTACGGCCATCACCTACGGACCGTCTATAGACTTACGATCAGTAGATCACCTCCGTGAATGCCCTTTTTCTGCATTTCTTTCAGTTGTCTCTATACTTCCGCGCCTGAACATCTTTCCTACAAAATATGATAAAAACACATAAAACCAGTGCAATAAGTCCCTAGACACACACAACTTTGTAAGTTAAATGTATTAGAAACACCGTAAACTCACGGTATATCAATAGCTCATCTGCGGCTTGGTAAGAGTAATCCCACCTGTAAAAACACTTAAGAGCCGTATGGTTATTCCTACCACAAATTTGACACGCATCAGTATTGTTCCTCTCATGACTTCCACTTGAAGAACTGTTCTGAGGACTTGGTCCGTTTCTGCTGCTATAAGAACATGTTCCTTGTCCAGCAGGCTTAAAGCCTTTTCCTCTAGAATTGAAATTATTTTTTTCCTCTTCTTTGAGAGTAGTTTCCTCTTCCCCTGCCTCTTTGGGCAGAGAATGCCATGTTATGGTTTTGTTGAGGCACTTCTTCTTCATCTTCCCTCATATCAAAACCCCTGAGAACATTAACAAATTGATTAAGAGTAGGATATGGTGCCTTACCTAGCATGACAGTCCTGAAGGTCTTGTACTTAAGACCTAGACCTCTAACAAAATTAATCACTTTGCTATCTTCATCTACAGGCTTGTGAATGGTTGCAAGGCCATCACATATGCCTTTGAATTCCTTAATATATTCGTCAATTGTTTTGGTTCCTAACTTCACACTTTGCAGTTGTTGTTTGAGCTGGAACTCCTTATCTTTTGTTGCTTAAATATAAGATTCTTCCAATCATTCCCACATCTCCTTGGCAGTTGAGCAACTTACGATCAAGTACATGCTTTCTTCTGTCAAGGTGCCTGAGATCCAACTCCTTAGCAACACATCATTCTCCTCCCAGTCATCAACAATGTTGTTGTCTTCTGCACCCTTCTCGCTTGCTATAACTTTCTCAGTAATCTGTCCAGTGGAACAAGTTCTGTGATGAGGTAGGTTAATCTCATCACTTTAATCAACTGATACATTTGTGTCCTCCATATAAGATAGTTCGTTGGCTTAAGTTTAATGGAACAGGACGAAATAGGATGATGAAGTGAAGAGGTCGAAAGAGTGTTGGTAGAAAGGGCCATTGCGGTTCAATTTTGTGGTTGTTTTGGTTTTGATCTAATACGTTAAAGAGAGGAAAAGATTTATTGCTCTGATACCATGTAGAAATATCACGTCTAGGATTAGAGAAATCAAGGAATGTATTGATGATAATAATATTGAGTTACAAACTCCTTATATAGGAGAACAGTCCTATTCTAGTTATACTAGGAATCCTACTACAACACAATTATTTACATGAGTAGTATTGTATTATAACTCTAATACCTTATTCTAGTCGACTCCTGCAATATACAGTAGCTTTAGTCGTACATAACTTATGATTTAGTAGTCTAGTCCTAGTATGACTCCAACTCTAACTCGCCAGCCTCTTTCGATGGACCTGTTCCTTTGACATGTTCCATCAGTCTTCAAGCTTCCTTCAACACTTCTAGTTGTGATTGCTTGATTTCCTTTCCACTTCAATCCACTTGTTGGTTTGAAACCAACATCCCCAATTACAACATTTGATCTCAAAACTCTTTTTGGTCCAGCTAATATTCTGCTACTTGGCAGTCCAGGCTACAAATTTTTTAGAGAATTAAGGTTATTAGAGAACAAATGTTATCAAGTCATTAGAGAACAAACAATATGAATGCATCACACTACCTACATTGAAAGTTTTGAAACCATTTTCAGCTTGAAACACGCCCATTCCAGTTACTCTTGGCCTTTTAAATTGAGTTGTGTTTCCAACACCTTTTCCTTTCCTGGCAGTAGCGGTTTCCTTTGGTGCAACATTTGTATTCTGGTCTACACCCAGTGTTGTACTACCTTGTGAACATGTAAACCAACTTTCAAGTGGATCATTAATACCTCTTGCTGCACTTCCCAGTCCCCTGCCCCTTCCTCTACCACTCCAGTCTCTTGATGATACTCCAGCACCACTTACACTTGCACTTGCTTCATGTCTTGGTGTTCTTGAAGCTGTTGGAGGTGCAGTGGTTCTAGGTACAGACCTTGATGCACTTGCACTTGTACTTGCTTCATGTCTTGGTGTTTTTGAAGTTGTTGGAGGTGCAATAGTTCTAGGTGCAACCCTTGATGCACTTGTACTTGCACATGCACTTGTGGTTTTAGGTCTTCTTCTCCCCCTTTTTTCAACATCTTCACTCTCAATATTTGTTGATTTCTAATTTGCAAAAAAACATATATTATATTAGTAAGTTGATTAAACTTTAAAAGTAAATGACAAAATAGTAATATACCTTTGGTCTTCCCCTTCCCTTTCTTGAACTTGATAGTTCTTCAACATTTGAACTAGGGGTAGCTCTTTATTCCCACCAGTAGAATCAACTCCATCACTCCTTCGTAAATGACAACTTCTTTTGTTGTGACCTTTAACATGGCAAAGACTACATGTCATAGTTAGTCCAGTTTTCGACAGTTTACCAAACACCTTAGTTTCACCAGCCTCTTTCCTTCTCAGCTTTCTAGGCCTGCCTGGCATTTTTTTTATCACTGGTGGAGCAACAATAGGATTTGTTGATTTTGGCCACATTGGCATGTTATTCATAGGTTGTATGAAATGTGAGTAAGTCATCAAGTACCTCTCTTTAGAGTAGCATGGATGAATGAAATCATGTGGATCATATTGTTTATGCAACATTGCAGCAAAGGCATACGCACATGGTATTCCCTTCAACATCCAAGATCTACAACTACACTCCCTCTATCTTAAACATACAATGTGTTGTTTGTATCCATCCAAAACCTCATATCCAGTTAGTCAGTTACTCCATTAAACTCAATGTTACATGCCATTGACTTATCAATAGTTTCTTCTAATACTTTCATTGCCATTGGAGAAAAGTTGGTTATCCAAGAGTTTGGAAATTTACTTAACCTAGCTAACCTAGTCATGACCTTAATCCTTATCTCTTCAAGCATACTAATAACGGTTTTATGCCTTGCAGTCAAAATCCAAGCATTAAAGCTCTCACCATATTATTATCTATTGCATCAGACTTGACTTCACAATAAAAAAACACTTTGCACCAATATTCTTTATCATAGTAAAGTAGATCATCCACTATGCCCGTACCTAGTTTAGACAGCTCTTTCAGATTTTCTCTAAATTCAGCTTCAAAAGTACTTCTAGCACACTTCCAGAACAGTTTCTTCCTTTGCAGCCCTCTCCAATTCTTTGATCAGTTTGCTAGTATATGCCTAGCACACCTTTTTTCCTCACAAGCTGGAAACAACTCCTTAATAGCTATATCCAGTCCTTACAAGTAACAACAAATATTATATAATTAAGTTGAAAAAATAGTAAACCAACAGAGAAATAAAAACAAATTTACCTTTTGCATGTCTGACATAATGGTGAAACTTGTTCCATCTCCTAATCCCAAGTCTTCTTGCAATAGAGAAATAAACCAACTCCAACTGTTTTTATTCTCATTTCCAACTACAGCCCAAGCAAGTGGAAGCATTTGATTATTTCCATCTTTGGCCACTTCAATAAGTAATTGACCCTTGCATGCCCTCTCCAAGAAACAACCATCCAAACCAATGCATTTTCTAGATGACATGAATGCCATCTTGAGTGCAGCAAAACATATGTAAAATGCCTCAAATACTGCCCTACCAGATTCATTAGCTTCACCAAGCTTCACCACACAAGTACTCCCAGGATTAGACCTTAACAACTCATCCTTATAGTCATGAGTTCTCCCAAACTCCTTAATATGATCACTCATAATTTCATTCAAAATTTTAGCTCTTGCTCTTCTAGCTGTGGTCTTACCAACATGCACATTATACTTCTTCCTGATTAACTCTTGCAACTTGAACACTCTGATATTTGGTTGTTCAATCACTTTATCTTTAAAAACACTAGCAATGAATTTAGAGTTGCACAAGTAATTTCTAGAAGCCTTCTGACATAAATGTATTAGCATGTAAGTCTTAATATCAAAGTTATTAGTCTTCCTGTCCAAACTTGCATATAACAACCATTTGCAATTTACCTTGCAACATCTCACCCTTACTCTAGTTGGCTCATTCACAGACTTTTCAATCTGACTTCTCTGAATTGCATACTTAGTGACTGCCAGTCTAAACTCTTTTACACTTTCAAAAATCATACCCAATTGCCACACAATCGGGATCAAATCTGACACTGTCTGTGGTATATTTTTTCCTTTTTGTGTGAGGCAGTTTCAACCTCATTTTTTCACCTTCCTCAAGACAACTATCATCTGTGTCAGTTTCAAAACTACAAGCATCAGAACTTACATAATATGGTTCATCACCCCTTAGTCTTCTTTCTAAAGTATTTGTATTGATAGCAATCTCATCAAACCCAAGATCTGCTCCAGCATTACCACATGGTAGTTCTTTAGTATCTGCAGGAACTCCCTCCCTTCTTTTCCTCCTCTTCAGAAAGGATCTTTTCTCAGCCCTCAGTTGAATCAGCTCCTCATGAACATCACTTCCATATTGATCATCTTCAAGTAGTTCACTATCTTCAGAATCATCACTCTCTTCAGTTGACTCATCAGATCCTTTTACAGAGTATTCACTATCTTCAGAATCTGATGGATCAGTATTTGGAGTTGTTGGGTTTGATGTAGAAGGAATATTTGAGGTAGTATTTAAAGATACATCTACCCCATTAAAAGCAACCTCACCTACTTTATTACATTCAATGTTTTCACTAGCCCTATTTTTAGTGGTTCTAACTTTATTAAAAGTTGCACCAGATTCCTCTTCAGGCATGTGGACATATACATCCAAAACAGCCCCATTTTGCAAACAATTACACATTGCTAAGAGAATATCATCATTGTCAATATCTCCTAAGATACAACTGTTAGGTGGCCGGATACTAAATTTGCAATTTGGGCTATACCCTAGTTCTTTAATGTAGTCTTTAATCTCAAATTATGATATTGTATCCACATCAACATTAACATATTCACTCACTAACCCACCCACATATCTTGCTTCCTCACCTTCATACAATAAGGCCCCACCATGATGCAACTTTAAAGTAATGAATGTAAATCCACTCATACCTATATGCATAAGCATTAACAATAATTAAGTAAAAGTTACTAAGAGAATACAATAATTGACTAAAGAAACACACACACATACACACCCAAACAAATATAAAAACAATTCAAGTTAAAGCCAGTAATTATTGGATTTTTTTAATGTAACTATAACCCCACACATATAGAACACACATACCCCACAGAGACACAACACAATACTCGACATATCTTTGTCTTCTTAGAATTAGGTATGTAACCCCACACAGACACAACACAACATCCAACATATCTTTTTCTTCTTAGGATTAGATTATTTATCTGTAACCCCACACAGACACAACACAAGATCCAACATGACGTTATTTTACTGTAACCCCAATACAACACAACACCCAACTCATCTTTGTCTTCTTGTATGTTTAAAAGGAGAACATAACTCACACAAATATAATACCACCCAACCAACTCACACTGAAAAAATACTTTAGAATATACCATGACAACATATGTGACAATATGAATAACGAGTTACATACGAAGTTTGATATCTAACAGTATCATAACATGAACCCTAAAAAATAAGCATGAAGTTACATTTCACTCAAAGATCGAAACTAATATTTAACAACATATCACAACCCCTACGAAATCTAAGTATAACAATAACAAAAAACAAAATAAAATCAAGAAAAAACTAACATTTGCACTCAACCACGATTCTTGATGACTTAGAAGAATGAAATCAACCCACAGATGCACGACTGAAATTGACCTACACATGCACGACTGAAATCAAACACTAAGTACCAAAATCCAACATAGAAAATCGATTGAGTCTAAAAATCAAATTTCTGAAGATAGTTGTTCTTTCCCTTGTTCCTTTCTCTTCCTTTTGGTAAAGTTAAACTTGAAAAACACAAACTGATACCTTTTTGAAATTTTGGGAAGTGTAAAAGCTACTTTTGGACTGATAGCTTGTCTTTTTAGAAAGTTAAAAATGTGGGGCCCAGTGCGTGTTGAACAAAGCTTTCAAGCTATTAGGTTGATAATCCCACGTAGGCCGAAAATGGGTAGAAAACTAATTAAAAAATAAGTTCTGGAGGGGGGGGGGGGGGTAATAGAACCTTAGTATATGTTAGGTGTGTCTCATGGATTTTGGGCATAGGCTGGGGTACTCATGCATTTTCCCTAAAAATTCCAAAAACTATACCTCTTGTAATTCTCATTGATTCAGACATTGTAGACACACAGATGCTTTCCCCAAATCTAAAACCCTAAAAGCAAATTTCGAAATTATCAAATATAAATGTATTAAAAATCAAACAAAATAAATATATAAATGAATTTGTAGATTCTACTAAATCTGAAATATTAAAATAAAATCACAAAAAAATCAAAAAATATTGTTTAAAAGACAAAATCTGAAATACATAAATATTTGATGAATATCTAAACAAACTCACCTAAAAATTGAAAAAATTGACGGGAAATCCATAATATATACAATCCGAAATACAACATAATCGGTGATTTTGAAAAAAAATCAAAAGAAATCTCACTAAATAATCGAAATTACCTTTATCAATCGAGAGATTTCTTGAAAAAGAGAAACTAGACAACGTGAAAGATGGGGAAAGAAGGGTAATGGGTAGTGGTGTAATTTTTTTGGAAAAATTAGCAAATTAGTCACAATTCCTAACATAATTAGTTAAAACAACTACACTTTAAAATATTTATTTAAAATGTCAAAATGTCAATATTTTAGAAAATAGTTTGTATCCAAATATTATTATTTATCTTTCCTTTTAATTTCTCAAAACAGTCCAACATTGGACCAAATTCTAAACCAGTAACCGATAAAAAGAAAAAAACAAATACACCACTACCCATTACCCTTCTTTCCCCATCTTGCACGTTTTCTAGTTTCTCTTTCTTCAAGTTTCTCTGCAGATCAAGAAAAACAAATTATTCAAGTTCTCCTAATTTGTTCAACAAATCTCTAAATTAATTCAAGAAATATCTTGATTGATAAAGGTAATTTCGATTATTTAGTGAGATTTCTTTTAATTTTGTTTTCAAAATCACCGATTATGTTGTATTTCATATTGTTTATAATATGTATTTTTCAATTTTTAGGTGAGTTTGTTTAGATATTCATCAAATATTTATGTATTTCAGTTTTTTAGTCTTTTAAACAATATTTTTCAATTTTTTTGTGATTTTTATGTCAGTTTTAGTAGAATCTACAAATTCATTTATATATTTATTTTGTTTGATTTTTAATACATTTATATTTGATAATTTTGAAATTTGCTTTTAGGGTTTTAGATTTGGGGAAAACACATGTCTGCCTACAATGTCTGAATCAATGAGAATTACAAGAGATATAGTTTTTAGAATTTTTAAGAACAGAGGAAAAAAAACGCTTGAAAGAATAATTGCGACATATGCACTTTCAATACGTAACTTATGTTAAATTTAAATTTTATTTTAACTTTTTTGAAATATTTTGTCCCATAATTTTCTCTATTCTATTGTTTAATATTTGTATTCTTTCAAATTAATTAAAATAAAAAAAATACATAACTTAGCCGTTAACAAACTTAAATATTGACATTTTAAATAATTAGTGAAATTATGGCTAAGGGGTTCCATTAGAAGCTAAAATATTGTTGTTTTGAAAATTTTCCCTTTAATAAAAGTTCAAGGTTCTCCTAATTTGTTAAACAAATCTTTAAATTAATTCAAGAAATCTCTCGATTGATAAAAGTAATTTCGATTATTTAGTGAGATTTCTTTTGATTTTGTTTCCAAAATCACAAATTATGTTGTATTTCGGATTGTATATATTACAGATTTTCCGTCAATTTTTTCGATTTTCAGGTGAGTTTGTTTAGATATTCATCAAATATTTATGTATTTCAGATTTTTAGTATTTTCAACAATATTTTTTTATTTTTTTGAGATTTTGCTTTAATATTTCAGATTTAGTAGAATGTACAAATTCATTTATATATTTATTTTGTTTGATTTTTAATACATTTATATTTGATAATTTCGAAATTTGCTTTTAGGGTTTTAGATTTGGGGAAAACATTTGTCTGTCTACAATGTCTGAATCAATGAGAATTACAAGAGGTATAGTTTTTGGAATTTTTAAGATCAGGGGAAAAAAACGCTCGAAAGAATAATGGCAACATATGCTCTTTCAATACGTAACTTATGTTAAATTTAGATTTTATTTTAACTTTTTTGAAATATTTCTTCCCATGATTTTGTCTATTCTGTTGTTTAATATTTGTATTCTTTTAAATTAATTAAAATAAAAAAATACATAACTCAACTCTTAACAAACTTAAATATTGACATTTTAAATAAATAGTGAAACTATGGCTAAGGGGTCCCATTAGAAGATAAAATATTGTTGTTTTTAAAATTTTCTCATTAATTTATCCATATAAGAAAGGAAAAACACCCAAGACCTTGAACTTTCCTTTATTTATCCTCATAGGAAGAGAAAAAACCCCAAAACCCAATAGCAATTTTGATATTTACCTTCTTTTTTTTTTCCGCACATCAATCTTTTATTTATTAGTAAGTATAGCACCCGCAGACTGCGTAGACATTATCAAATTATGATTGTGATTTTATTTGTTAAACACATTACATGTAAACAAAAAAATAAATTCCATGTATAAATATTTTTATTAGATTTATATCTTAAATAAATAATATTTCTTATTATTGGATTTTTCTTTTTAAAAAAGTTTCTTTAAAAAGATCTCTTTTTAAACAACTTTAGAAAAAACATATAATTTTCTTTTACTTATTTTGCATGAGTTTGTGGTATTTGTTAGTGCATGTGTTTTATTACTCTTTGATTAATACATATTAGAAAAAAAATATTATATTTTTCTATAATGTTTTCATTAGATAGTAAATTTTTTACTCTCTAAAATTACTTCTGTTATTTAAATAAAAGAATGTTAGAACAAGAGTAAATAACAACTCTATCTTCGGGATTTAACTAAGTCACAAAACAAGTAGCATTCAAGAATGTTGCTCTTCTATTCTTGAATTGGTGATTTCACCTTTTGATTAATGTCTCACAAATGATTTTTTCAAGGAAAAGTAGTTTTTGAGTGCTTATCTTTTCAACCAAAAGAACCTCTATTTATAGGAAAAAAGTTATGTAAGAGAAAACTTTTAATTAAATTAAATTTATTATAGGTTCATGATTTGAAAAAAAAATGTATCTTCCATAAAACCTATAGCGTAGAATCAAAACAAAAATGAATGTTACAATTCACATGTATTTTGGGTATTCCAAAAAAATTTAACCAATGAATTTGTTACAAAATTAATTAAAACACTAACCCTTACCAAGAAAACACCAGAAAAGAAAAAAGTCATTTCATAAAAGCCATAGATATTTTATACAGTATTCTTTAGTTAACCTCCTTCTCTATTTTCCTATTCCATAAAAGTCATAAATAATTGTTCAAGTAATAAATCGAAGAAAAAAAGTAGGTGAGAACTTAGTAAAGAAAGTAAAATGGAGCATACTAATAAAATTAGGGAACTTATTTGTGCTTCGCGCTGTTAAAAAGATGATAAGATGTCAATAATTTTATTAAAATATGATATTGATAGAAGAAATATTTATAATATGTGCATATATATTATATATATATATATATATATATATATATATCTCGATGTATAAGTGATTTCACAAAGAGAAATGTTTGGTCAACAATTATATGACTTCCAACAAAATCATAAGTTGTTATTTTGGATCAAAAAATTATAAACTTACAATAATAAAAAATATTCGTGTAAAATATAAAACAAAGAAATTTTTGGAGAGAATATAAATAAATAAATAATGCAATATCATTCTTATAATCTTAATTATTAAGAAAAAGAAAGAAAAAAAATATGAAACTAATACACAATTTTCAAACTCTAATGTGATCATTTCTAAAAATTCTTACAATGTCTTTATTTATAGACATTAAGATTTTTACAATAAAGAATAAAAATGAATGCAGGAATTGTCATTAACACAATTCTTTTTATTATTATAATAATAACAACAATAATAATAAATAGAATTATAGTGAAAATAAATAAATAAACAAATAGAATTCTTAGTCAAAGAGAGGTGTCGATTTTATTCAACTCATTGTTGTTATTTTTCCTCTTATTTTTCATCATTATCTAAATAAATATTCATATTTTTAATTTTGCCTCTATCCTTTATTGTAGTATTTGTTGTATATTTTGTTTATTTATTTTTCTTCTTTTTTCTCTTTTCCTTCCTCTATCCTGCTTAATAGTAATTTTTTATAGTAACAAAAACACATCTTTCTTAGGATGTTAATCATAAGATACATAAATGATTTTTTGTACTATAAAAAATTATCATAAAAGGTCGTATTTCAACAATTGATATAT